>MU774160.1:5585-17584 GCA_026770625.1 Nicotiana glauca
GAATATCATGAAAATCCAATTATACTATTTTATATCAATTTATTTGCTAAATCAAAATTAATCAGAAAAACCTAATATTTATTAAACCTAAAACTAAAATATATCAGCATATTAAAAAGATAAACCCTAATCAGTAAACAACTAGATATGCAAAGACAAACACACATGCAAAGAAAACAAGAAACAGAAGAGAAAAGAAAACTTAACTTTTTTAATCTTCTTCTTTTTTTTTTTTACTGGACAATCCTTTAGACTTCAGGAAAGATCAATTTCTTGAATTTTAATCACCAGAGAAACTTCAGGCTTATGTTGGAGCCAATCCAATTGGCTTTTGGACTCAAGACTTTTAGAAACAGGTTGAGGGAGGTCAGGAGAGGATATAGTGTGATTTTAGGCTATTTTGGGTGAAGTTGTGTTCTCCAGAGTTAGGGTTCCAGTGACACATTTTTGGATATTCGAACAACTGGAGACGGATTCGAAGGAAAAGAAGTAGAGGGGTAGGATCAGGGGCTAAAGGCGGTCCTAGGGTGTATTTTTGGGTTAGGTTGGCGTAGGTATTGTTTCCCGCCGGTAGGGTTCCGGCGGGGTCTGTGAGGAAAGACGGAGACGTCTCTAAGGAAGAAGAAGAAGAAGAAAAAAATGAAATGTTTCTAGGGTTTGAGTTTATTTGGTATATTAAAAGAGTAATAATAAATTTCAATCGTTGGATGTGTTAGAATGAACGGATGAGATTCACCACGCCTTAAACGGCGTCGTTTCTTTTTTAATAGGATTAGGCCTCGACCGTTGGATTAATTAATTTCAACGGCTCAGATTTAATTATTTCAAAACGTGGTCGTTTGGTTCATATAGGGGCAGACCGAGTATGGATTAATTTTGGGCCTGGGCATTGTTTTGATTTGGGCTTGTGTAATTAGCCCAAAGTTTAAATCAGTCCATCTCTTTTTGTTCTTTTATTTTTCTTATGTTTTCTTCATATTTTTGTATTGTATTTTCATTTTGTATTTTGTATTTTATTTTTCTTTTCCAATTTTATATATTTTTTCTGATTTTATTACATTGTTAAACTAACTAAAAATTAATTAAATTCTAGAATTTATTTAATAACTATTTATAGCAATTTCCAATTAAAACACTAAAAATACTATTTTTGATTTTTTTCTTAAATTGTTTCGAAATGAATTAATACTAAAATTGTAAAATTAAAAATCCTAATGCATATGCATATTTTTTGTATTTTTAATATGAATTATTATGCGACTAATTAACACAAAAATGCAACAAATTTCAACAAAAATTGTAAAAATAATGAAAAATCATTTTGTTTGGATTTTAGAAATAATTTGCTTAGGACAAAAATCACGTGCTCACAAAGCAAGGGGAGGAGAAGTGATCGCAATTGCGATCTTTTTGTCGCATTTACGAAGGTCCCCCTTCGCATTGCAAACATTACCTTCGTATTTGCAAAAAATTTCTCGCATTTGCGAGCTTCGCAATTACGAAGCTCAGGTCACAAATGCGACATCTGCAGCTGTTCAAAACATAAGTTAGATGGGATTTTCTCCCATTCTTCATATTTTTCAAAACCTAAACTTCAAGAGGCTATTTTCCTAGGGCAAGTTCATCCCCAAACCATAGGTAAAGGATTCTTAACTTATTTCTTTCAATCTATTTCATCTTTTTACAAGATTTCATCCAAGAATCTAGGGTTAGGAATTTCAAAATTTGGGGATTTAGACCTCAAATTAAGGTCGGATTTCAAAACTAATTGTATATTCGGGCTCGGAGATGAATGGGTAATCATGTTTTGGTCCGAATTTTGGGTTTTGAACAAGCGATCCAGAGGTTGATTTTTAAATTTTAGGGAAAATATTATGAAATATATAATTATGCATTGGAATTGGTTTCTTTAGCGTTAATTGATGTCATTAAGTCAATTATGATTAGATACGAGCGGATTGGAAGTGGAAACTAAGGGAAAAACGGTATTTGAGGTTTGAGTTTGGCCGAGGAATTGAGGTAAGTGTTGTGGCTAACCTTAGCTTGGGGGATTATGTGTTGTTGCCTTATTTGCTACGTGTTTAGTTGATTGAGTACGACGTATAGGTGAGGTGATGAGTATCTATAAGTTGTTGTCGAGTCATAGCATGCGAGTGGGTCTTATACTTGTGACTGTTGTATTCTTTTACACGTACTTTTCATGCTTTAACTGGTTAAATCTTCATGTTAAGCAAGTTTTATTATGTTTTCCCCTATTTTGGATATTGGTTGAGTATTGGCTCAATTTGAGATTTGTGTTGTGAAGTTAAATGATGAAACGAGGTTGTTCATTTATGATTCCCTTGCCGGGTTGTTATTGTTTCTATTATTTAGATGAGGAAGAGTGTAAAGCGCGAAGGGTGATATCGTGCAATGTTTTGTGAGTGAGTGATAAAGCATGAAGGGTGATGTCGTGTTGTACTCTGATATTGATAATGCACGAAGGGTGATATCGTGCCATGTTATGGGAGAGTTAATGCACAAAGGGTGATAGCGTGCCGTTTTTGTTGTTTCTTATGGTGAGGACGAGAGTAATAACACGAAGGGTGATGCCGTTCACATATTTATTATGTTATTATTTCTGTTACTGTATTATTTTCATAATTTGGTATTCCCCTCAGCACGTTCCCCCATCCCGTTATTATCTGTAATATTTTTGTTATTGTTATTTCGTCGTATATGATTTATCTGCACAGGTTCATGTTATTTGTCGTGCCCTAGACTCATCACTACTTCGCCAAGGTTAGACTCGGCACTTACTGGCACATGGGGTTGGTTGTACTGATACTGCACTCTGCATTTTCTGTGTAGATTTTGGTGCCGGACCTCGTGATTAGAGTTGGTTTGCTGCCTTCAGTCCATCGGGAGACCCAAGGTAGATCTGCTGGCGTTCACAGACCCTGGTATCCCTTTCCATCTATCTTAGCTTTATTCATGTTTTCTTTCATTTCGAGAACAGATGTGTTTCCTTTAAACCAATATTTGTAGAAATTCTTAGACGTTTGTGGATTGTGACACCAGATCTTTTGGGTAGTCGTGTGTTAGTGTTTTAAATTGTTATAAATTTCTGCACTTCTTAATTATATAGTTTAAATTATTATTAATTACTATTTTGGTTAGTGATTAGCATAATAGAATTGTATCTGTTAGCTTGCCCAGTATTCTAAGAGTTAGGCGCCATCACGATCCCGATGGCGGAAAATTCGGGTCGTGACAGTGGCATCGATGAGTTGGTCGATGTGAGGCAGTGGGAATGAGACTTTTGGACATGCTTCTTCAGGTCTATGAAGTCCACGCACATTTTTCACTTACCGTTCTTCTTTTTCCCCATGACTGCGTTGGCGACCCACTGAGGGTACTTCGATTCTCTGATAGAACCGTTCACTAGTAATTTCTCGACCTCTTCACGAACTACGTCACTTATTTTAGAGTTGAACTTTCGTCGGATTTGTCTTACTAGGGGGTAAAATGGGTTGACGTTCAACCTGTGGGTTGCTATCTTCTTTGGGGTAACCGGAATGTCTGCGTGGGAAAGAGAAATAGGTCTACGTTATTTTTTAAGAACTGATAAAATTTACCTGGATCTTGGAGTTTATGGCACATGAAAGCTTTCTTGTTGTGGTCGTCGCCGTTTAGTTGGACGGGGTAGAGGTCCTCTATAGTTGACCCCGTGGCTTCTATGATTCCAGGGTCGCTGATGACGTCTTTCTTTTTGTTGCCATCCGACACTAATTTCGTTAATTGGTATGCTTCCTCGGCTTTTCCTTTCAACTATTGGGTGTATGTGCAGTCTTGGGCGATGCAGTAGCATTCTTAGGCAGTGCGTTGCTCTCCCCGGATGTAGAATGATCCCCAAAGGGACGACTTTCATGGCGTGTATCCATGGTTGGCCTATGATGGCGTTGTATTCTATATCCTGGTCCATGATGTGGACGTGGTCTCCAAAGTGACGCCGCCGGCCAAGATTGGCAGCGTGATTTCTCTGGATGTCCACTTAACTGCATTGTTAAATCCTATTAGCGTGATGCAACATGGCACTATCCAGTCCTCAAGCTTCATTTGGGTGAGAACCCGAGGGTGGATGATTCACGCACCACTTCTATCATCGACCATGATGTGTCTTACATCAGTATCAAAAACACGTAAAGTAATTACCAGGGCATCATAGTGTGGAAAGACCAAACTGTGGGTATCTGACTTATCGAAGATGATACTTTCTTCGAGTTTTTCATATCGTTCGTGGGTGATTGAGCACTTGATCTTGTGAGTGGTGGTGAACTTCATGCTGTTGATGGATGCGTTGTCGCCTCCTCCGATGATCATTTGAATGGTCCTCTGCTCAGCCCATTCTGGAAAGCGGGCCACCATCATTCCTTCAGATACATTCGGAAGGGTCATTCTTACACGGTTGAATCGGACGAGGAAGTCCCTAACCCTTCACCAAGTGATTGCTTAATGGCGAACATGTCATTCGCCCATGCCTCCGCTTTTTTGGCCCTTGCATGGGCGGGGAAGAACTTGTCAGCCATTTCTTCAAACATTTCTATGGAATGCGTAGGTAATTGCGAGTACCAAGTCAGGGCCCCGCCGGTTAGGGTTTCTCCATACTTTTTCAGCAATATGGATGATACTTGTTCTTTTGTGAGGTCGTTGGCTTTCACTGCAGTGACATAGTGGATCACATGATCCTCCAGGTCCGTCGTGCTGTCACATATTTTCAAATATGGCAGCATTTTGAAATTTTTTGGTATAGCATGTGGTGCGACTTCATCGCTATAAGGTTGTAACACAAATCGGCTAGCGTACTATTTTGGTAGGAGTTTTGGGGCGCCTGGTATTTTATCTACCCTTTCTTGACGCTCCCTCATTTGGTCGCGGAGTACTTTGTTCTCGTTCTCTATATCCTTCATTTTTCTATAGATGGCAGCGAGGGCATCGTTACCTGCATCATTAACAGGGTGAGTAATACCTATCAAGGGAGGCTGGGTGTATTGCTTATTGGTTGTTGTGGCGATATCGACTCGCGCACTCTCTCTACTCACCCTCCGAGTGGGTTTATCGAGTATATTGTTCAGTGTATTCATTAGCCATGCTTCTAGTAGCTATTTTACCGCTGGTGGTGCTTCTTTCGTGATAGATGCAGAAGCTCCCTTTCCATGAGAAGTGGTAACGCTGCCATGAGGAGGGGCGAATCACTTCGCCTGGGTAAGGCGCTTGATGTCACGTTCTCCTCGTCCTCTCCATAAGTTCCGTTGATGGTGTTTAGGAGATTGGCGGTGAGATCGTCTATCACCTTTCTCTTTTCTTCTGTTGGACTTTTAAGCCATAGGGCTTTAAAGATGACTAGTATGAATTGGGTAATGGTGGGAAATTAAATGGACTGGGTTGGGCTTCAAAAACTGACCCGATTTATTTGGTTAAACTAGTTGACCCAGTTTAATAAGTAACGTTAAAAGAACGTACCTTCCTATCATATGTTTGTTCACAGTGGACAGACACCATACCTTTTCACAAAGCCAACAATTGCCTATAAATTCAGGCATGGCTTCCATTCTATAAACTCAGAAATTCAGAAATTACAAAATCACTTTCCCTCTCTCTGCAAGTTCATTAATCCAAAAAGTCTTGAGCTTTCTTGTTCCTTGAAAATTGTAAGTGTGATTCTCTCCGCTCTTTGAGCTCGTAGGTATCCTGCTTCTAGTATTGCCACTATCGCAGGAAGGTTTATTCCGTTTTATCATGGGAGGATTTAATCAATTACCTTGGCAACTATGAGGAGGTTAAACTTCCTTAAGGACGCACAAGCAAATTGTGGACTCGGAATTATAATATATATTTCTTCTTCCTCTTGTTTTTCCTTACAGTGTTTATTTTGGTTAATACCCGTTGCCTAACAGCTTAAGGAATTTTAAAGTCCGGCAGCGTGGTTTTGCACTGTTATTGCTGCGTTTTCTGGACTGCATCGTGTTTTTTTCCATTTGTGTTTAATTGTGTTTGCTGCAGGTTTTGTTTAATTCTGCATGTATTTGTTTAATTTTAAAACGGTTTAAAGAAAATGAAAAAAAATTATGATTTGGAATAAAGCAAAAAGAAACAAAAACAAACAAAATTGTTTACTACTTCATATCCAATTTGGTTTCATGAATTCGTTTCTTGCTTATTGGTTAAAACCTTATTATAGCTTTAGTTTGGAGACACTTTTGGTGTTGTCTCCTAATTGTTAAATAAGCACTGTTGTTTTTTTTGGTAAGTTTCTGCGTTTATTTTTTAGACAGCAGCATTGCTGCTGCAAGTGGTGATAGCAGCATTTCATTTTGAGACTGCAGCAATTTAATTTCTATTTTCTGGAGCGTTTGTTTTTGTTAGATTGGTGGAGTTATTTTTATTTTGATAACAACTTTTCAGTGCTGTTTTTATTTTGGACAGCAGTGTTGCAGCAATTCAATCTGATTTTGCAGTGTATTAATTTCCGTCGCAAGTTAATTTCTGCCGCATCAAATTGTTGTGTTCTCTGATTTTGCAGTGTGTTAATTTTCTACTGCAAGTTTGATGTTTTTTTTTCAGCAGTATTTTTGCATCAATTTTGGAGATTAAAGCTTAATTGCTTTCTAGTCCGATATATTTTTTACTTCGGTTTAAAGAATATAAAAACTTTACCGGGGCATTAAATTTGAATACTGTTTGAAGAATATAATAAACTTCACCGTTTATATAACAAGAGGAAGAAGAAATAGAATATATAATTCCGAGTCCACAATTTGCTTGTGTGTCCTTAAGTAATTTTAACCCCTCACAATTGCCAAGGTAATGGATTAAATCCTCGCAGGATAAAATGAAATAAACCTTCCTGCGACAGTGGCAATACTAGAAGCAGGATACCAACGAACTCAAAGAGCGGAGAGAATCACACTTATAATTTTCAAGAAACAAGAAAGCTCAAGACTTTTTGGATTAATGAACTTGCAGAGAGAGGGAAAGTGATTTTGTAATTTCTGAATTTATAGAGTGGAAGCCATGCCAGAATTTATAGGCAATTGTTGGCTTTGTGAAAGGGTATGGTGTCTGTTCACTGTTAACAGATATCTGATAGGAAGATACGTTCTTTTAACGTTAATTATTAAATTGAGTCAACTAGTTTAATCAAATAAATCGGGTTAGTTTTTGAAGCCCAACCCAGTCCATTTAATTTCCCACCATTACCCAATTCACATTACACATCTTTAAAGCCCAATGGCTTAAAAGTCCAACACCTTCTTCATTGCCTACCATGTCAAATCTTGTGCAAACAACAATATACAAGACTTTGCAAACTTTTGTGCTTTTTTTAAGATATAGAAAAAACTATAACTTTTAACTAGAGGTTTACTGATATTCTTGTGAATAAATGAGGCAATAAGAACAAGCAATAAATATGATGAATGCAATAGCTATAAATAAAGAGAATAATTCACCCAAATGTATAAGGAGGTGGATGATTCTCCCTATGACAATAATGTAAGATAATCAAACGTGGGAATATCAAATACTTTATCGGATCTGATGTGAGAAAATATGGAACAATACAGCAAATTGAATCTCGTATTAAGATAATGTTTGTAGTTATTGTTTAACCAAAAAATAAATTTTTAGTCAAATCTAGAATATAGAAGAATCGGGTTACTGATAATCAAGAGACAAAAATAATAAAAGACTTTTGAGAGTAATAATAAAGCAGTAAATAATTTTGTATTTTAGTGTTAGCTCAATAATATTTCGTGTCCTTACAGATGTTGAGACCTTCTCCTTTTATAGTTGATTCTAGGAGAATGTGTAATGTCTCTGTCTTAATGAGGCAATTATGAGCAATAAATGATATTAAAAGAAACGTTACTCAATCATTCATATTAAATACAAATTCCCTAACGTATTGGGCATTTAATATTGAATTTGGCCTCTTCCATTTTGTCAGGTTCATTCCTCTAATTTCTTTTGATATTTGGGCTTTAAATGATTCGAACAGGTACGGGAATCGTGCTATTTGAGTAGCGACTCATGTTTCTTTAAGTTTCTTCTCTCCCGTATATGTTGTTGCCCGTGCCTCTTGATTGATTATCATACTTTGACCATTTGACCAGTACATGTGCCATGACACGTCATCTTCAATATATAAATTCAGTTTTTTCTCAATACAGATAGTCCCCCCACTTTCCATTTATTTATCAATTAAATATTTGGGAAGTGGATCTTCATTAAAAAGAGAATTTTTGCCATAATCAAGGCCATAACAACACTAATGCTTCAGTTGTCTTTTTCATTTAATGCCACTGCACACATGTTACTTTACTATTAGCTCTGCAACTTTACAGCCTTTTTTCAAGGCCTCTTCAACTCTACTATTCACGAAGAGATAGTTGCCTTTATTATAGGCTTTCCATCATTATATTTCTTGGCCTTTGATGGTTGCTATTATATACAGATTCAATTCTTTTTCCCTTGTCTTCTCCTTCATAAACCTTATTAGGTACTTTACTCTTTACTTCTACTCGCTTCCTCTTTAATTCATCTTTTTCCACCATGTCATCTTCAAACCCTAACCCTAGAAAAGTTCCAATTCTGGATAATTTCCCCAATGCCCCTGTTAGATACAGAAGGGGTAGAGGAGGCAGACTTCGTAGCCTAGGGTCTGTTCGCGGTGGCAATTCTGGTTTCATTACACCTTCTTCTAGTTCTGGCATTGTTACTAGAGGTTCTTTCACTCGGAAATCCTCTTCTAAAGGTAAAGAACCTTCTGAGCCTCTTCAAGAACCTTTAGTTGAGGAAATAGTGCCGAATGATCTATCTTTTGAGCATGATAGAGAATCTCTTTGTGAACAAGTTGCTAATTTAGATAGAGCCGAAACGTATCCCTCTCTAATTACTGAACCTTTGATCTCCATTGTTCGAAAAGATTGTCGTTGGGGAAGTGACCTTCGTATAGTAATCCCTAATCCAAACCAGAGAATTTCTTCTTATAGGATTGGATTTTCTTTTGTTTATACTTATCCCTTCACTATGGGATTTATTCCTGCTATTGACTCAGTAATACTTGATTTCTGCCGTTTTTTTAAAATTTGTTTAAGACAAATTGGCCCCCTCGTATGGAGAGCAGTGGCTTGTTTAAGGTATATGTCTGTCAAAGCAGATGTTGACTTTACCTTTCCCCATCTTATTCATCTTTACCACCCCAAGCTATTCCGCAATGGTGTTTTTACCTTAACTGCAAGAAGTAAAAGGGTCTTGGTAAGCCCTGAAGATGATAAATATCGTGTCCGGTACACCTGTTATGTTGCGGTACCCACAGTTGGTTTGGTGGGTGAAACAAATATTCCTTTTCCTGAAAAATGAAACCTTGCACGTAGGTCTTTCTTCCTTTCCATACCTATTTTTAAGAGTTTTAACTCCTTCTAATTTCATTCTTTTTTGCTTTTTTGTAGCAACTATGGGAGACATGGAACCCGTACCTAATTTCCGTGGTTGGGTAGATGCAATTTTGAAAGCCGTGCCTATGGAGGCACGAACATGGAAATCCATTTCCAATCAACATGGTTGGAAAGTGAAAACTCACGGTATGCATCTCTTATGCTTTTTTGTATTTTAAATTCTTTCTCCTCTTCTTTTAACTTTTTACCCCTCTTTTTGTCAGGATTTGCTATTCGAGGTATGACAGCTGAAGTGGCTATCGCCATTCGAGCCTCTTCTGGAACTCCCCTCTCTTTGGAAAGAACTCAAGCTACGCTGTCAAAGAGAAAAGTTGTTGAAGAAGATTCCGAGGAAGATGAAGATGAAGACAGTTCTTTGGTGGCTAGGCCAAGAGCTAGGAGACGCATCATTTCTGAAGATGAGGCAGAAGTTTCTCCTGCCCGTGCTTCTCTTAACGAACCTGTTCACCTTCTTTCTGATGATGAGACCGTCCCCCAGGACACTAATGAGTCCATTCAACGTCTCTTCATTAGTAGTTTCGAAAGTGGTGAGTTAGGTCCAGTTTTGGATGAACCTCCTCTTTCTTCCTCTGTTCCCGTTCCTTCTATTCCTCCCTTACCTACAAGTGCCTATTTGCTCACTTTATCTGCTCCTGCTCCCTTACCTGTTTCTAATGTCCCAGCTTCGACTCCTGATATTTTTACTTCTTATACCGCTCTTCCTTCCATAGCTCCCCCTTCCTCTGTTCAACATACAAAGAAGGGCTCCACTAGCAGAAGTTTGGCTATGAGGAGCCTGACACTCGTAGTTCCTGCTAATGACAGTCTTCTAAGAAAATCTGGTGGAGAAAATGTCTGGCTCAAGCCTTTAATTGGAGATATTGAAAAGAAGAAAATGAACAGCCACAACTTCTTAACTTTGATGAAAGACATAATTCATTCTACTTTAAAGGTATTTTTCCTTTATTTACTTACAAAAATTTTTTTTTACTTCAATATTCTTACTTTCATTTTACTATTGTAGGCTAACCTTATTGGCACATAATTGATGGAAAGAATTTCCCTTCTAGAAAAGAAGGTCCGTGAGTCTGAAAAGTCTATCTTCGAGGCTGAGAGAATAGCTAAGGGAGCCCAGCTAGAAGCAGCTAATTGGAAGGAGCAGTTTGAAAATGCTCAAGGAACTATAGAAGAATTGCAAGAGAGTAGAGATAACCTGGAGCAGCAGAAGCGAGCACTGACCTCTGAATTAGCAGTTGCCAAGGCTTCTTCAAGCCAATTTGAGAAGGATAAGGAGTGCCTTGAGTGTTCCTTTTCAGAACAGTTGTCAAAGTCAAGTGAATAGATCAGAGAACTTAGGGCACTTCTGAGCAAAAAAGAAGAATATGCAGGAGAATTGGTATAAAGCTTGACTCAAGCTCAAGCTGATTTAAGAACCTCTTCTAATAAGGTACATGCTTTAGAGAGTTCTCATGCCTCCCTTCGTGCTTCTGTTGATTCAACCTTAGCAGAAAACGAAGAGCTAAAGAAGGAGCTTGCTGTGTAGGAGAGAGATTATGAAACTCTCGAAGATAAGTTAGACATGGAAGTGAGTTGGGCTTTTCTGAACTCTCGTCGTGATGCTTTAATTGAGGCCAGTGAAGAAAATTTTGATTTGGAATCAGAATTGGCCAAAGTTTTAGACGCTATTGAAAAGACTCAACAACCACTTGACTTTCCTTCTCCGGCGATTGAGACTCCTGTGGCTGAAGAACCTGCAAATGAAGAAGCTACGGCTGAAGCTCTTGAAGTTCAAATCGTTGCAGCTCAAGCTCCCGAGGGTGAAACTTTCATGACTCAGTCAACAGAAGCTGAAGCTTCTGTGACTCTTGCTCCCCTCGCTGATCATATCACTTAAAGTCAAGCTCACACCGCACTTGCTGCTTCTTTAGAAGTTGATACCATGCCTATGGTTGTTTCTGAAAATGAAGCTAATATCACAACTTCTGATGTTCCAGTACCTCAGTGATAAACTTGTTTTTTTTTGTTGAATGATGGTTTATCCCTTGGTTAGTTTTTAAGGGATTTTTGGAAAAAGTCCCCAGTAATCATGATGGGGCACTTGTATAAACATTTTGTTGACTAAGTTTCTACTTAGTTTTTTTTTATTATTATACTGAGAAGTTTTTTCAGTTCTTCTATATGTTCTATTCTTGCCTTTTTCATTTCTTTAGGACTTAGAGAATAGTTTAGCATTTTTATCCTTTGAAAATGCTTTATGATTATTCTCATGACTTATTAACATGAGGTTTATAAAAGAGGGCCCTTTTATATTTATCGACACTTAATGAAGAAGACGTCTCAACATCTTAATGGTGTTATAATACGATGAAAAGAAATAGAAACACACATGTTTGTTTGAAATAATTTTGACAAGTTTTTATTCATTAACCTTGACAAGTTGTTTGAATAATACATTACATGTGTTTGGAATACATCTATAATTTTCTCGTAACTGTTTTTCTTGTAACAGATTTTTACAAAATA
>MU774161.1:3691-28083 GCA_026770625.1 Nicotiana glauca
TGATGGATTAATCCAGCTACGAGAAAAGACCATAAGTAGTAAATTGAGCAGAGGAATTATTAAGGATGTGCCATGGTTAGCCTTCTTGGCTCACGTTCGGGCTTGGAAAAAAGTTCAGGATTTATGCTTGGTATAGATACAAGTTTCAGAGGAAGTGATTTCGCCGGGTGCTTCGCCGAGAGAGTATTCGTGTGTTATAAGAATTACAGAGTGAATTATATTTGGGACCAAGTTAGAGCGGGTGGCTCTCAGCGATGGTCCAAGTGGAACTCAAAAGATAAAGTGTGGTACAACTAAGCCTATAATTCCAAGCCTATAAGTACAACTAAGAATCAAGCTCTGTAGCAGCTTATGAGAAGGTGACCAGAATGTTCTATGATGTGTTACCTTGTGGTGTAGCATTTGAGAAATGTAAAATAATTCGTGAGATTCGAGACAACATGGTCTCGCAATTCAAGGTCACACGAGGTGAGTGTAGAGGGACTATGTTATGTGTTGAAGAGAGTTAGTGTTAATTCCAAAGCAATCAAGGATAAATTGGAAGGAAAGGGATTGATTAGCCATAGTTGAATTTGGCATGTTGGGGTCTGTGATCTGTTCACTCAGCGTGATCGAGTTATGTGTTTGATAAGTGGCGGTACGTGTGAGGTTTGTCGGCCGCCATAATTGATAACATTCTAAACCATTCTTCGGTTGTGGCTTGTTATGTGGAAGCAGATTCCGGAAGGGCTGGTGGCTTGGACCACTACTTGCAGATTTGCATATTCTACGGTTATGGGAATTTACCTGTGTGTAGCTATGATTCTCCCGAAGTGAGTTAAGTGAAAAGTTCGTATATGATGAAGTGTTTAAATATTAAGGATTTCGGAGTTATGATGAAAAAAATCATGTTCTATCGTATGTTGGCACGTTGGGTGCAGTAAGTAGCATGGAAATACGAAGTGAGGATCAAGGTTGCAGTTCAGTGTTGACAAGGATGTCACAGGCTCGGATGAGCAATGAAAGGGTTGAATGATTAAAGTAAGTTGGGGTTGTCTTCAGCGTCACCTGAGATGGGTGTTTTATAACGAGGGCTTGTATCATGGTTAATGATTCTTGATCGCTTATCAGCGTTAGTGCGGTCGGTGGGTTGGAGGTAAGATGCAGTTAATTGTTATGGTAGATTGTGGGAGTGTGTTCCACAGGAAGATTGCATAAATGTGGCACGACGCCACTTGATTGATTATAGATATAGACCAAGTATGAAGAACTGTGATGATATCGTTAAATTGAGAATTTATGCCTAGAGGGCACTTTGTTTATTAGGTTATGAACCGAGGAGGTTTGCTCCGGTTATGACGGTTGTTCTTGTGTGTTACGAGAAGAAGGAAATTAGTATGGACCTTTGAAAGGTTATTGGCTTAATTTGATGTGATCAGGATCGACTTGAGGTCGGTGGATGGGTTTAAATGTGAATATAGGCTCTATGACAGGCCAGTTGTGTTCATTTCACTGATGCACTCCTTATGGAGTAGTCAGGGTGTCATCTCGTTGTCAGATATTTCATGAAGTGATACATTGCGCCGTGTGAGTTGTGAGACGGCCTAAGAAATTGTGTATGTGTTGTGGACCCGCGTGGGAATGTCGTATTATGAGCAAATGGCTCTTGAGATTCAGATCTTGCACCGTACCTTGGTTGTGCTTGAGTTTTGTAGCCTATAACGCTATGTGCTTTCTCAGGGATGGTATTATGCACTTAACGTGCTTGCGATCGAAATTCGATATTTTTATTGTAATGATTAGATTTAGCTCGAAGTGCAATCTCCTTATGTGACATCTATGTGTGGATCGAGTGGCACGCCGCCATGGGTATGTTATTTGAATCGGGTTGCGCGCTGCAACAGTGTGATGTCGAGTCTGGCCCTCTATATGTTATTTTTTCTGTGTGTTTTGCTTCCTATCTTCTAAGGAAGGTCTGTACTAGTGCGGGGGTTAGGTAATTCCTTCTAGAGTTCGATTTTCGTTTGTGTTGTGTTCGGATTGGTGGCCTTTTGGCACATTGTGGCGTCATATGAGACTTGTGGTCGCATTCGGAGTGGCTAGTTGCCTGATCAGTTCGTACTGGTAAGATGAGATTGTGGGATTTAGGATCAGTGCAATCTGATTATATGAAGTATATTAAGGAGCGAAGATCATTATTTGGTTCAGAATGTGGTAATGTTTCTTATCAGAAGTATGGACTCGATGATTGGTTGACTCGGCAGTTGATTACGAATTTTGGCATCTCATCCGTCGTGGCATTGTTGTAATAGTTAGAGTAAGACCTATGTAGGTCATGAGGTACAATGGGAGCATCAGATTCGTGGAATTTCGATTAAATCAAACAGAAATGTTATTGGGGTCCTATGAGTAAAGTGATGCAAAGTGTGAATTCAGCAGAGTTATGCAGTCATGTTTGAGTACAACGTATAGTGACTGATACGATGATCGTATGTTGGAAACAGGCCTGGCATAGAATTCCGGATGTTGGAATTGGGCCCTACAGATTATTTGCTTGAATAAAAGGGAATATCTTCAGAATTTGTCGAGCCAATATGCTCAGCTAAGTTGTGGTATCACGGGGAAGGGGGAGGTGCATGAGAAGTTAAACATCAATTTCAGACTACTTCAGTATAGTTCTGAGCACGTTCGAGGACGAACGTATGTTTAAGTGGGAGAGAATGTAACGACCCGATCGGTCGTTTTGAGCCCTAGCGCATCGTTCAGCAGTCTGAGGCCATGAGCAGCTTCATTTCAGGTATTGTGACTTGTTCCCATGGTCGGAATTTAGATTCAGGAAGATCGGAGTTAAATTTAAATGAAAATTCTCATTTGAGAAGCTTAAAGTTGAAAGAATGAACTAGGATTGGATTTTTGAGTAAACGACCTCGGAATCGCGATCTGAAGGTTCCAGTAGGTTCGTATGATGATATCGGACTTGGGCTTATGCCCGGTTTGGGTTTTGGATAACTCGGGAGCGTTTTGGCGCCTATTGTGGAAGTTAGCATTTTGGAAGAAATTTCTTAAGGTTGGCTTGGAGTACATATCAGCGTTATCGATGTCTGTTTGGGATTCTGAGACTGGGAGTAGCTCCGTAAGGTGATTCTGGAGTTGGGAGCGCGATCGGAAGTGAATTCGGAGGTCCGTAGGTCATTTTGAAACCATTTGGCTAAAGATAGAAATTTGAAGGTTTTTTAGAAATTTGACCGGAAGTGGACCTTTTGATATCGGGGTCCGAATCCGATTCCGGAAGTTGGAGTAGGTCCGTATTGTCAAATATGACTTATGTGCAAAATTTGAGGTGAATCGGACGCGATTTGATAGGCTTAAACATCAGAAATAGAAGTTGGAAAATTCAAAGTTCATTAAGCTTGGATTGAAGGTCGATTCATGGTTTTAGCATTGTTTGATGTGATTTGAGACCTCGAGCAAGTCCGTAATGTGTTACGGGATTGGTTGGTATGATTACTTGGGGTCCCGAGGGCCTCGGGAGGATTCCGGGTGGTTAACGGAACGAAAAATGGATTTTTGGGAAGGTTGGTGTTGCTGGTTGCTCGTATTTCCGCTTCTGCGGAAATGGGACTGCAGAAGCGGCCCCGCAGAAGCGAGGAAATAATCGCAGAAGCGATTGGGAGCGAGATGATCTGGGACCACAAAAGCGGTTCCGCTTAAGCGGAAATTAGACCGCGGGAGCGGTCCAGCCAAATTTGGCCAGAACCGCAGAAGCGGCCCAAAACTGCAAAAGCGGTATCCGCAGAAGCGGAAATGGAATCGTAGAAGCGAAAAGGGCTGGAGGCAGAGAGCTTGTTCTAAAGTCGGATTTTGGCCATTTCTCTCACATTTTTCATGGCTTGGGCGATTCTTGGAAGGGTTCAAGAGCAGATCTTCGTCAACAATGTTAAGGTAAGTTATTCCTACCTATTTTGAGTTAAATACATTAATTATGTATGGATTTTAGTATGAAAATTGGTAGAAAATTGAGGGTTAGAGGAAGACCTAGAAAATTAGTGTTCTTGGATTTTGACCACGATTTGAGCATGAAATTAGGAGTAAATTATATATTTGAGCTAGTGAATCTATGGGTAGTGTATATCTTCGAGAAATTTCGGAGTCCGAGCACGTGGACCGAGGGTATTTTGGACATTTCACTAAGAGAAGTTGGGGATTTGTATAATTTGAATTGTTAACAAGTATTCGAGTATATTCTCATTAGTTTGCCGTTATTTGGCTAGTTTCGGAACATTTGGCAACGATTCGAGTCGTCGGGAAGGCTTGGAGGCCGTTTATGGATCTTCGGAGCGAGGTGAGTCTCCTTTCTAATCTTGTGAGAGGGAATTTATCCCATAGGTGAAGTAATTGATTGTGTGCTCCTATTTGTGGGGGCTACGTACGTACGAGGTGATGAGAGTGCGTGCGTAGCTACTATTATGCTTTTGTCCGGGTAGTTAGGACCCAAAAGCATGTTGCACGTGGATTAATTATAAACCCATTGGTAGCTTGAATTGTTTAACTCACATTGAATTAGTAAGTAAATTTCTAAAAGGATTAAACTTCATTTCTCAAATTGTTACAGGTTAATTGGTTTTATTTGAATAAATATTTCCCAATAAGTTCTTATTTGACTGATTGAGCATGTATTTTATGTGTGCCTGCGTCGCATGGATGATTCGCGAGCAGGATATGTGTTTATTTATGGAACGGTCCGAACGCCTCGGTGAGAATAGATACATCTATGGTTCGTGCCACTCGACCCTCGGCAGTGCACAATTTATATTTCTGTTAGAGCGGGTCGTCGACCTTGGCATGATTTGCGCGTGTTTATCTGTTACTTGAAAATTGTAAATGTGGAATTGGCCCTACGTGGCTTGATATAAACTGATAAGATAATAAAGAACAAACTTTAGAAGCCCTGGATTTATTGTTGAAGGTGTTTACCTATTTTTTTTTCTGGCTTCACAATCAGAACTTCTATACAAATCCATGATTATCCTCGCACTTATAAAATATTGCTAATTGACCTCTACTGAGTGTCGGAGTTGGCCATCTCGTCTCTACCCATTCGGGATTAGGCGGGATACTCACTGAGTACACGTTGATTACGTACTCATACTACACTTCTGTGAATTTTTGTTGCACAGGTATATATACCTCTAGCAGCCTATTGGGCGTAGCAGCACGGACGACTTTGGGACTAGGTGAGCTGCATTGTTTGAGACGACCCGCTGCCAGTGTAGTTCCTTCAGCATTTTATTATTTATTCTCTGTCAATTGTATTTCGGACAGATATTGTATTTTACTTTCCTTATCGATAGTTGCTCATGTACTTGTGACACCGGGTTTCTGGGATGGGTTTCAACAGACTTGTACTAATTGTTATTATTTAAATTTGAATTAAAGTAGTGAACTTTTATTTATGAAAATGGAAGGAAAAACCTTAGATTTTCAAAAGTATTAAAAGAGGAATTAATTGATAATCTAGTTGGCTGGCCTGACAGAGGTGTTCGGCGCCTCGCCGATCCTTAGTGGATTTTGGGTCGTGACAACCATCACCAACCACCATATAAATTTATTTTTTCTATAGTATTAGATTAGTTAATATTTATTTAAATTATACATTTATAAAGACAAACTCATATAATCATCTATTGAGAAAATAAACGTCTTAATTATTGAGCATCAACATCTTAATATTTAAATATATATTTAGATTCTGAAATCTTAATCACTATCTAATATAAGAGGGAAAGCAAGGAGCTCTCCATCAACACGTCTGTTTCATCACGAGGGTATTTTTGGTAGTTTATAATATCTGTGTTTCACTGTTGTTTTACCTAAAGGCATCATATATATACTACAACACAACCCTTTTCCATATTGACAACTGTATTCTTCTGGTTTGAGAAGAGTTATTGCAGCTTTATTACATCATTACACCAGTGGGCCCACTTCTTTTGAGGTTATCACTTCTCTTACCATGCTGGCCCTCTACATTTCCGTATTTCACGCTCAAACTCAATTTGCCTATATAACCAAATAGAACCAATAATAGTATACCTATACCTTTCACAGCGTTATTACTTGGTTTCTTAATTCGGAAAAATTGATTTCTTGATCAGGGTTCATTTGTATTTTTGAAAGTCGACATTTTATTTGTTAGGAAATGAATAAAATCCACCTGCTCATTTTGGGTTTCAAAAAAATTAACCGTATATGTTCAGTAAAAAGCCCGGTTAAAATAGAAAAAATTGTTCATTTCACGTATGATTGAAATGCAATATCAAATTTTAATGATTAAAAATAAATGATTGCTACTTATATTTTATAATACCTTTATTTTACACCAATAAATGGATCTTACCAAAGAAATTAGCAAAACCCATTAAGCAGAACCCAAACCAGCAAAGAAGGCGTAAAGGTTATCATCAAGGAAAAAGAAGAGTCTCAATGCATACCAACTATGAAAAATGATACTACGTGCCTGTGCAAATTAAAAGCCACATTTTAAGGTTAAAAGATAGGTGTCAATTAAGAATGGTAAAAAGTCTGAAATACCCTCATTTTACATTAAATGACACCTAAGCAAACTTAAAAAGCTTTGCGATGCTATAGAGTTTTTGATATATCAAGGACTCTCATTGTTGCGAAATAACATTCGAAAGGAATTACCTAAAACCTTATAAAAGGATTTAGGTATATAAAAAGTTGAAATACACGATTTTAAACAAAACTTCATTATATAAAAATGAACCCCTTTTTAAGAATGAAAAATAAATTTTTAAATAAAATGGGAAATATGGATGATGGGTTCATTTGTTCATATTGTTAATCTAAGATTAATAATATCGAGGACAAACAAATAATGAACCTAATGAACTAGAACATTGTATATTTAACCTTATTAGAGATATGGTCTTTGGGGAAACCATCATCTTGAGATTATTTTTTGTGGGTTTATTTCATCTAAACGGGCCAGGTATGAAATCGGCAGATAAAAAGTTTGGAACTTAAAGAATGAAGATGGGGCAACAGTGAATGAAAAAATACGGCCGGGTTCAGGTATTTTAGTATTAATCAGTTTGACACAGATGAAAAAATCAGGTGGCAACATTTAATTTGATATTTATTACACCTCATATTTGTGTGTACACACGCGCTATATTTTTTTGCACTGATTTCAGATTTTGTATTAAAATAGAACATAAGAAATAGAGTTGGAAGGCCAAAATGGAACATATAAATTAGGGTTGAAGGGGCCAAATAAAACAAGGCAGAAATAGAGTGCCGAAATGAAAAATAGTGCCAAATTGAATAGGTTGTATATGTATTTGGTATTTTTCTACTAATTATATAGGTATATTGTCATACCATGCCCCCAAAAAAAAAAGAATCTCAGCATGATGTTATTGGGCCCGGGCGTAGCACGAACTCTCACTTACTAGTCTTAATATACGTCTTAATTTTCAAATATGTATTCAAATTCAAACATTTTAATCTTAAATAAAAATGCTCTTGCCTATAATATCTAAACAACATGTTGTTGATCGAGATGAATATACATCTTTTTTCTTCTTCTTCTTCTTAAAATAATCTAACATTATATTTTAAATTATCTAAAATCGCATTTACTTTTCTAAGTAATAAACATATTCTCCATACTATTTAGTTTTGCAATACTTCGTTGAGAAATATATTTAAGGCGACTTTTATTTTAAATATTCAAACATTTCAAAAGTTATATTTTAGAATTTCGTGTAATTTAAATACAATAAATTTCAGCTCATGCATCAATAATCTTGTCCGAACTAATATGATACCAAAATACATCGAAAAATTAGAGAAAATTAATAATTTAAATGAAACTGTTATAAATCCAGTGAATATGGATGTCCCTTGCGTAATTTCTTTGGTAATTCATGTACCAAATGAATAAGCCCATTAATTATTATAATTTGAGGAGACTTTTGTAACTATAAATAGAATATTTTTTGCTCATGTATACTTGAAATAAGAAGAACAATTTCCTTCTCCTCTTTACACCTCTTATCTATTATTGTCTTTTTCTCTTTTGGTGCTTTACTTTATAATTATAATATTTACTTTATAACGAAAATTGAATTTCCATTTTTCTTTTCCTTGAGATGAAAGGCATTGTAAAAAAAGGAAAAAAAGGATCTTGTCAATGGATCATAAGAGATACATACTCCAAATGGAATTTTAATTTTTAAGTGAAATACAAAGCTAATTGAGTAGTGGGTTCTTTCCCATAAAAGTAAAGTACCACAGTAAACTAAATATTAAGTTATTGTTATAAATATATACTATATTATGGATGTTCATTTAGTACTCCATTATAAATAAGCTTCCTGAAAAAGCTTATCCATATATGTCACGATCCAAGTTCGCGCTCCGTGAACTGTCGTGACAGCATCTAGTCTCTACGACTAGGTAAGCCTAACAATTTTGGAAAAAGAACAAAAATGCGGGAAACTAATAAAAACTGAAGATAAACAAGTGTAGAAGTTTTTAAGATGCCGCTCGGCATATACCAATACAAGATTTCAAAAAAACTGAACAATTCCCAAAACTCGAAATCCCATGAATCACAAGATAAGAGATACATAAAAAGCTCTAACTCCATAAATGTCTATCAACAAGGAAAATACAGAAGGGCTAAACTAGTACAGATAATAGAAAGGGACTCATCGGTCTGCGGACGCGACAGATATACCTCGAAATCTTTACAAAGGTGCCTCGCCTCAAGGGTGATAAGACTGAGTGAGAGTACCTAGATATGCATATGAAAAACATGCGCAGAAAGGACATGAGTACACCACAGTGGTACTTAGTAAGTGTCAAGCCTAACCTCGGTCGGGTAGTGACGAGGAAGGTCAGGCCCCTGCTGAGGTTAAATGAAGTACAAGGTATAACAGTATATAATGAGACAGTATAGTTAAGTGCAACGGTAAGAAGTAACACATGATAGAAAGAAAAACAACAGCTATAATAGAGATAAAATAATCACGGAAAGGAATACAGCTCACACAGGGAAAACAACCGGGGGTCTCCCAGGATACCGTCTTGTAGTCCCAAATGTAAATATCTAGCAAACTGGGGATCTACCAGGATACCATCCTGCAGCCCCCAAATATAAATGTCCAGTGGATCTTTCGGGTTTCGTCCCGTAGTCCAACTCATAATGCGCCGGGGATCTAACGGAATCTCGATCCGTAGTCCCCAATATAAATATGCAGGGGATCTATCGAGATATCGCCCATACTCCCAAAGTAAACACACTGCAGCAGCACGAAGAATATTCGATTCAAACCAATTTCATACCAAGGTAAAATAGGTATTTCTAACCTAGCATACTGCACAGAATTTAAATAAAATAGTTTGAGCAAGTAAAGCAATTAAGTCAATTAGACATGCTTCCCTAAGCTAACAGTAGGCTTAAATTACAAGTAGTATAAACAGAAAAAAAAGGAATCACAATTATAGTTACTTAATAAAAATGGATTTTCAACAATTAGCACAATTACACACTCGTCACCTCACGAACAAGGCATTTCAAATATTAACAATACCAAATCCTAAGGGGGAGTTCCCCCCCACAAGATTAGGCAAGCCACTTACCTCGAAATCAACCTGAAACCACGCTCTTGCCACGAGTGCTCGACTCCAAATAGCTCAAATCTATTCAAATCAATTTACGTAATGTAAATAACACTTCAAGTAACTAATTCAACTAATTAATTTTAAGCTAATACGCAAAATTAGAAAAAATAACCAAAATGTCCCGGGGCCCACATTTCAGAATTAGGTAAAAATTTATAAATTCGGAATCCTCACACTCTCACGAGTTCAGTCATACCAAAAGTACCAAAATCGAACCTCAAATGATCTCTCAAATCATCACTCAAAGCTCTCCAATTAACCAAACTTTAACCCCCAATTTACCATTGATTCTCCTTCAAATTTCATGCCTACAATGACAAAAGTCACCATAATAACGAGTTTAGGTTCCAAAAATCTTACCTCCTTGAGGCTCCCTTGAATCCTCTCTCAAAAACTTCCCAAAAAGCTCAAAATTAGGATGAAAATGGTGAAAGAATGGGCAAAAATTGCGACTGAACCTTTATATAGGTTCTGGCCCAGGACATCTGCACCTGCGGACATTTCCCCACACCTGGGATCTGCAAGATTTCATTAATTCCCTTGGGCCGCACCTGCGCTTCTTCTACCGCACATGCGCTCACGCAGGTGCGCTCAAACTACCGCACCTGCGAAAACTGGCCTTCCCTCGCATGGCCGCATCTACAGTCTCTCAGCCACTTCTGCGGCGCTGCACCTGCAGTTCCTAAGCTGCAGGTGCGGTTATGACAGCAAACTCAGTAGCTTCAACTGCAAATTCCCAACTTCAAACTTCCTGTTAATCATCCTAAACCACCCCGAGGTCCCCGGGACCTTAACCAAAAGCGCGAACAAGTCATATACCATTACAAACTCATAAAATCTTCAAAACACCTCAAACAACATCGAATCAACCAATTGATTCAAGCCTAAGGACTTCAAAAACTCTCAAATTATGCTTTCGATCAAAAAGTCTATCAAACCTCGTCCGAATGACCTGAAATTTTGCAAGCACGTCAAATTCAACACTACGGAGCTACTCCAACTTCCAGAATTCCATTCCGACCCCGATATCAAAATCTCACTATCGAATTGGAAACTTCAAAAGTTCAACTTTCGTCATTTTAAGCCTAAATAAGCTACGGACCTCCTAAAAATAATTCGAACACACCCCTAAGTCCGAAATCACCCAACGGAGCTAACAAAACTAACGAAATTCCATCCCGAGGCCGTCTTCACACTGCTCCAACTACGTTCCAAATTCTAAATCTTAAAGTCTCATTTAGGGACTAAGTGTCCAAAAGCTCTCGGAAACTCCAATTAAATCTTCCCGACAACTCACAATAGCAGAAACACACATGGGAAATGTAGTTAATAGGAGATTGAGGTGTAAATTCTTAAAAACGACCGGCCGAGTCATTACATCCTCCCACAATTAAATATTCGTTCGTCCTCGAACGAGCATAGAGACATACCTGAAGTAGTGAAGAGATGAGGGTAACGGCTGCGCATATCCTTCTTGGTCTCCCAAGTCACCTACTTGACCGACTGACCCCTCCATTGAACCTTCACTGATGCAATGTTCTTTGACCTCAGCTTTCAAACCTGCATGTCCAAAATTGTGTTGATACCCTATTTTTTCCTATGTACTTTTACATACACAATACTTTCAAAATAACATGTATATGCATATATAAGCATGCCCAAGGGTTTTGGTGTTTTTCCTAATTTTTAAATATTTTTAAATATTTTTAAAATTAATTTATTATCCATTTTAGCAGTACAAAATCAATAATTATTCCCAAAACTATCAATTTTGGTGAATAATTTATTTTATTCTCATATTTATACCAAAATATAGTTAAGGTGATTTTTTTATATTTTTACAAATTTATCTGGTATTTTTAAAAGCTAAATTGCATACAATTGCAATTTTAGCCTATTTTAAGATTAACAACATTTTTATAATTGTAAAATTGGTTTTAATTTTTTTAATTGATATTTATATATTATTAATTGATTCAGTACTTTTAATTTGCTTTTAAAATCCTTGTTTACTATTTTTTTTAAATAAAAAGGAAAAACTACTATTTAACATTTAGCCCCATTTCATTTCAATTATAGCCTATCTACATTTTAATTTTAGCCTTCAAATTGACCCAATCCCAACCCAACTTGGACCGGCCCAATTCTATCTTTACCCAACCCTTTAACCTATTAATTAACCTGCACAGATTTTATTTCAATCTAGGTTGTCGATCATTTTGATCGACAGCCAGGATCACCCCTTACCATTTTAACCCCAAATGGCCTACCCTAATCCCCCATTTCATTCTGATAGCCGCCTTTGAATCCCATTGTCTCTCAAACTCTCTCGAAGGTTCTTCGAACCCTAATCGTCTTTTACCCTTTTCCCACCATACTTTCACCAGAATCCATGGCTTCTCAGTCCATGGATGGTCTGTACTCACCCCTCTCTACCATTAAATCTTTGGATTTCGAGGTTTTGAAGCTTGACCTCGATGATTCTCTTTCAGATCTTTGGTTCTATGGCTTCTCCGGCCTTTGCTCCGGCATATTCAAGCCTCAAGAGCATGATTCTCACTCATCCGACTTAGGATCAGACTTTCTTTCAAGCCTTTCTCATTTCTAGGGTTTCGGAGAAACCCTAAGCAATTTGAGGTTTTTCTCTGTTTGTTTTCTTAGATCTACAATGTATTTGTGTTCTACTAGATGTGTAAAGTGTTTTCCCCAAATTTTCTTTTCAAAATCGTTTGTTTTTGATTTAGGGTTTCTGAAAAGGTTTTCAAAACATCTTTCTGATTCTTCTTGTTCTTTCTTTATGTATTTTTGTCTATATTATGCTCGTATGTTTTCTTCTTTACCACACATGTGTTTGCTCTTCTGTTTTTCTATCTATTATTATACATGATTCTTCCATGCCTTTGTGTTTTACTGTGCCTCTAGACTAGGCTCGCGTATCTCTGCTATGTTTTCCTACATGATTTCTATTGTGTGTGTTTCCTACTGAGTTCTTTAATTTTATTTGTTTTACTGGACTTTGTTCGAGTTCTTGCTAAGCATGTTTCATCTACTGCTTCTTAAGTTTGTATCACTCCTTCTCTTCTAAATTTGCTTGGGTTCCGAGCTTTTCTTAAAACATGTTCTTCATGCTTTAAATCGGTTTTTGTTTCTTTGTTGTTTCAAACCTGCTATCATGTCTGTTTTGTTTCTCATGATTTGCCTTCTCATCTCTATGTCTGATTCGAAACCCTATGATTTGGGGGGTTTCTTTGGCAAGTTTGATTAGGGTTCTACTTTGGAACACCGGACTATCAGATTCATTCTAAGTACAATGAACTGAATTTGAAACTCTTTACTTATGATTCTGAACCTTTCTATGACTGTCTTTTCTAATTAGCATGACAACTCCTTCTTGTTTATCTGTGTACTTTATATATGAGGATTTCTTCTTGCAAAAAGGGTTTTTGCCAGTAATTGATTGATTTCGAAATCCTATTAATAAGGCTTGACTAATTGGTACTGATTTTCCTTTAATTGAAACTTCTTTACATTTTCCTGACTTGGTTCATTCGATCAAGGCCTGTTATTTTGATTTCACTTGCGGTTTGATTGATTCCCTTTCCTTATTTTTCACAAATCGCGTACCACTGGACTTTTCCTTAAAAAAATTCCCATGTATTTACCCTTTTTGTGTTACTTTGGAAAAGATTTTAATCAAATTTCTTTCGTTATTTGTCTCCTACCTGTTTGAAATCAGAATCGCTTAACTAAAGGGAGACTTTATGTGATTGATTGCAAAGTATTCCCTTACCTTTTCTTACTTGTTTTCTGCATTATAAAAGGGGCACGACCCTTCTACATTTAGAAAAACTGGAACCTGAAACCTTGAACCTTCAGTTCAATACCTTTAACTTACATTACTCACACACTTACAATTCAGTACTTCTTTGAGTTCACTACTCGAGCACATATTATTCACTTGCAATTTGAATACTCTCGCAATATTCTATTCTCTTTTGAGATCCCTTGGACTGTTGGCCTGCAACTTGGTTTCTCAAGTCTATTATTTACCTGTTTGTTTCCCTGAAATTGGTATGTCTCAATTTTGATTTCAGCTTCCTCCCTAATGTGTTTACTTTATAGTTGCTACACTCTTGTCTACTTTGCTGT
Organism: Nicotiana glauca; assembly: GCA_026770625.1. Lineage (NCBI taxonomy): Eukaryota > Viridiplantae > Streptophyta > Magnoliopsida > Solanales > Solanaceae > Nicotiana > Nicotiana glauca. The sequence goes on from MU774161.1 coordinate 17,534, forward strand.
TCCTATTCTGTATTAAATATGCTACTACCCCTTTGCATTTACTGTTTGTTGTGAATTCCCCATACCCCTATTCCCTTCTATGTGTTTGAGCTAAGGCTCATGGCCTGGCATTATCCAAATTACTTCCCAGGTCTGAACCAGATCCTCAATGGATCCTAACTCCTAAGATTTGGCTAACAAGCTGGTCAGGGGTGTGCCAGCACTCCTAATTGCTGGGCATGACCACTAGCCTGCCATGGCCTTCCCTAACTCCCCTCTATGCACTTACACTTACTCTTAGACTCTAAGTTCTGCCCCCTTCCTATGAGCCTTGCCTTGGGACCTTGAGTTCCTCCTGAACTTGGACATTTAAGGGCTGGACCTTCTACACTGCACTATAATCTAATTCTGCAATATATTTGGGGTGTAAGCACTGCCCGGAGTCCACTTGAGGCTCTTGGGGAACTTTGACACATCCCAATAAAGAGAAAGGTTTTGGAAATCTGATCTTTGGAAGTTGGTTTATTTCATATTTTAGACCTTGAGTCTGAATTAGGCTCCTTGGTTGTAGTTTAATTTCTGATGTAATTTTACTTTTCTTGATTCATTCGGGTTGTAATAATTTGTAATAACTTATGGGGTATATAGTAAAAAAGGGGAGGGTCACTCATGTATGCATGTGGGTAGACATCATGTTCTTAGGCATTTATTCCTGCAATCTCATTCTACTCTTCATCTATGCATGTCATATAGAAATCCTGCCTATAAGTTTTTTTGCACTTCATGTAGAAATCCTGTTTATAAGTTTATGCATCTGCATTAGAAATACTTCCTATAAGTTATGTATTTCATTAGAAATCTTGCCTATAAGTTGTTCCATTACTGCATTAGAAATCATGTCTATAAGTTTTTCTGCACTACATATAGAAATCATGTCTATAAGTTTCTGCACTTCTGCATATAGAAATCATGTATATAATTTCTGCACTTCTGCATATACACATGTCATTAGGCAAACAGTCTATAGGTTAAAATAATAACAAGTTGCATCCTAGATACCATGCCTATAGGATTCCTGCATCCCGGTAATCTTTTTAAAACCAACAACGCTTAGAAATCGTGCCTATAGGAGTAGCCAGTTGAATCTGATTCGTCTCTTTCATCTACAAGTCTAAAATCAGTAGTAATATCGCCTCTGCAGAACTTGTGTTTTCTAATCAGGAAGCCTTCCTTAAAGTCAGTACATTTCACATTATTAGATATTATGCCTATAGGTCTCACCTAGGCAAGACATTAGGTGATTAATTAACTGCATCAGTCTTTGATAATTACAACCATGGGTAGGCCTAATTCGTACTTCTCATCTGATCAATATGTGATAAATCAGCTACGCCTTAACGTTTAAGTTTAATTCAGACCATAACCAGTATGTGTAAGTCATGCTAAACAATTTGCTTCTTTAAATGAGGAGGCTTGTTTGAGCCTTTAAACTGCTATGTATTTCCCCTTAACTGCTTCATGTGTTTTTGTCTGTCGCATTAGAATTTTGTCCTTTTAAAACTCTGAAAAGCCAAATCACTCTTCCCTTTAGGATTAGTAGTCCCAAATGCCTCCGGGACTATTAGGATTGGGACGAGTACTAGCATGCATAAGTAACGACACTATTCTGCATTTAATACCTTAACAGGGTGGGTAAAGGGTAGACATGGATATGATGACCACGCGATAACACCACGTGTATAAATGGTTACCGGGTGTTGTGTGGGGTGATCTATGTTATTTATAAACCTAGGACCCTCTTCCTTATTTACTTGTTTTTTCCAGAATTTTAAAGTTGCTTAGTTTTCAGTTCTTCAATTTCTTCTTTTACTTCAATTACTTGCACCTATTATGCAAATCTCTCTTTAAATTGTCCAATTTTTAGTACTGTTTTTCCCAAAACCTCCACCCCTTTTTGAATCTTTTCTAATTTACTTGCATCAATGATTTGACCCCTTCCCTTTTACTTGTGCATATTCTCTTTAATTATAAAAACTACTTTCTTCCAAATTTCAGCACTCTTTAAAACTCATGTACTTCTTTTATTTGCGACCATTATGTGAAAGTACTTATTATTTACTATCACGACCCAATCCCCGATCGTGGTGGCACCCAACACACAGCTAGGCAAGCCCGACCTTCCAACAATATTCCCGACTTACACAGATCATTAATTGCAAGCTCAGACAATAGATACTAAACTATTTTATCAGAATCCAGGAAATAACATTGAAATAACTGAAAGTTTAACAAAATACTGCAATAAAATACACAACTAGGACCCGGTGTCACGATCATGAGCATCTAACACAGAGTATCTCCTAATACAAGTCTGTCTACAAAAGTGTGGAAATAAACAGTAGAGATAGGAAGGAGAGATCAAGGCTACGAACGCAATGCAGCTACCTCAATGCTCTCCGATACTGCTGTCCTGCTAGATAGACCTCATTTAGCCTGCGATGCACCTGGATCTGCACGCAAGGTGCAGGGAGTAATGTGAGTACTTTGACCCAGTGAGTAATAAACATAACTAATGGCTGAAGGTAAGAAATCACGGAAATAATGCAAGGTAAATTATAACTGGCATCCCAGACATTTAACAGTGAAACAACAGGTCAATGCAATAATAGTACTGAAAGAACCATGATAGATAAACAGATAAATAATGATTCATGAATGCAATGCAACACATAGAACGGTACGTTCCAGTACCCGTTGTGGCGTGCAACCCGATCCGTTTAACGCCGCCGACGCTCACTGGGGGTGTATACAGACTTCGGAGGGGATCTTACAGCCCAAGCGCAAATAATCCCGCCATCTCGTGGCACCAATATCCATATAATACCGCTGCGGCGCGCAGCCCGATCCATGTTCAGTCTTGAAACTCACACAAGCCACACGGGCAATGTCAAATAACAGTTCTCAGCTCAGGATGTCAATAAAATAGTATTTTTATTTTCAAATCTTAGAAAATAACTGAGTATTTCAAAACAATATTTGTACTTAGGACTGAAATCCATTAATATGTCAAATAATGTGAAAAATAGTGATAGTAATCCCTGAAGGATCCAAATAATCGGCACAAAGCCCAGATGTATTAATGAAATCCAAGTAGGATGATTATCAAACAAGTCTTAGTCAAAAACACAGTATAAATACCACCCAGGACGGACTAAGTCACAATCCCCAATCACAAATGACCCCGCACTCGTCATGGAGTGCGTATCTCGCCTCAATATAGCGTTACGATGCGATATTCCGGGGTTTCAAACCCTAAGGTCATCATTTTCATCTATTATTCACCTCAAGCCGACCTAAAATCTAGCTCGCTATGCCTTTTCCCCTCGAATCGACCTCCTTGAGCGTCGAATCTGATCAAAACCACAAGGAATACGTTACAATAGGCTAAAAGAACATAACCCAATCGAAAAGACTCGAAAAACATCAAAAATCACGAAGTTGGCAAAACCCGAGCCCCGGACCTACTTCTCGAAAAATTACAAAATTCACATCACCGGTCTCCTCATCTCGCCACGAGTCCATACACATCAAATTTACCAAAATCGGAGTTCAAATGGCCCCTCAAATCCCAAATTTTCATTTCAAAAGTCAAACCCTAGTTTTTCCATTTTTTACTCAAATTTCCATGAATTTAAAGGTTGAGTCTTCAATAAAATGTTGTTTCTGGGTCACGAGACTCACCTCCAATCAATTCCTGTCGAAACCCTCTTCAATTTCTCCCAAAACGCTCTCAAGGTGCTCAACAATGGAGGAAAAATGGATAGACTCGCAGATGAAATATTCAAATAAAAACCTTCTGCCCAGGTAATTTACTATACGCGAACGCGAGGGTCCTCCCGCGTTCGCGATGACCAAATAATAACTCTGCCAAAAATGCCCTTTGCGAACGCGTCATTATCCACGCGAACGCGAAGGCCCAGGTTCTTCACTTACGCGAACGCGTGCCTCTTTTACGCGAATGCGATGGTTCACCAGCTTCCCCTACGCGATCGCGAGGCACCCTGACGCGAACGCGTAGGACAAAATTCCTCTCCCTCAAATTTCCTCTACGCGTTCACGAATCACCCATCGCGATCGCGATGAACAATTCTCTGCAACACCAACAGCTGAAAATCCTGCTACCTTTAGAGTCCAAAAATGGTCCGATTGACCATCCGAAACCACCCCGAGGCCCCCGGGACCTCAACCAAAAGCACCAACACATCCTAAAACATTATTCAAACTTGTTCCAACCTTCAAAACACATAAAACAATGCTAAAACCATTAATTCACATCGGATTCAAGCCTAAGTTTCTTCAAAACTTCCGAAATAAGCATTTGATCAAAAACCCGACTAAAACACCTCTGAATGACCTAAAATTTTGCACACACCTCCAAAATCACCTATCAGAACTACTGCAACTCTCGTAATTCCATTCTGATCCCCGGATCAAAATCTCACCTACCAACCGGAATTCGCCAAAATACTAACTTCGCCAATTCAAGCCTAATTCTTCGCCGGACCTCCAAAATCAATTCCGATCGCACTCCTAAGTCACAAATCATCCCCCGAAGCTAACCGAATCACCAGAAATCACATCCGATCCCTCTAACTCAATAGTCAACATCCGGTTGACTCTTCCAATATAAGCCTTCCTTAAAGAGACTAAATGTCTCATTTTCTACCAAAACCAAACCAATTTGACTCTAACTCACCAAATGCTGATAATGAAACATGAAGATGAAATAAACGGGGAAAACGAGGCAGTAACACATGAGACGAGGGGTCGGGTCATCACATTTACAATGCTTGCTTATATTTGTTATTTGTATTTAAAGTCACAATTGTAGCATGACCGGGAACCACACTAGTGGATCTTAAAGGGTGCCTAACACCTTCCCCTCGAGATAATTTCAAGCCCTTACCCATTATCTGGTTCTTTCTTAAGTTAAATTTCATCTAATCCTAATGCACTTAATCATTAGGTGACGACTCTTTAAATTGCAAACCAAATTCCCAAAAGGAAAAGAGTTGTCCGCCCAAATATCATAAACCCGATTTCGCGAGAAAAAAGGAGACATTGACAGCATGGAAGCTCCGTTGGGGATCTATTTAAGGCTTTTACCATTTCATGCTATTTGTGACTTTATGCTTCTTTACATGTGTTTACCTGCTTTAAATATTTATTCTTTCTTCTACTACGAAACTAACTTGGCTCTTTATTTCTTTTCTTTATTTCTCTTAATGCCTTCCTTTATCGCTTTACTTCAATGTTGTTGTAAATTGTGAGAAATTGTTGTAATTATTACTTTATGAACGTGAAAATACATGACAACTTGTAACTGCATTTTTCGACATCACATTCCACTCGTGCCAAACAAAATACCATAGCAACTCTTATAATGAGTGGTTGCGCCCTTCCAATATTATTAACCCCTAAATTTGGCAAAGGCATATTTGCGGTAAAACCAGTCGATCAACAGTGTAGTCGACGGTTCCGTGCCTTTCCCTCTTGAGTTGTCCGCTCAAGGGTACCAGTCTAATACCCCGTAGAATCCATTTCTCTTTAAATTATGCATGCATCATGGTCAAACCTAGCCGAGTCAATTATGTTGTCCATATAATGACTCTTAAAGATAGCCTTGTCCAAAGCCCACTAGGTTTCCCTGAAACCCAAACGGACTTTATCACGTTCTGTGCATTTATTTGGAGAACTAAATGCTGCTTATGCCAATTATTGATATTTAAATAGTCGAGTCTGGCCGGGGTACGGGCCTAACACTTTTGTTTTGCAGAAAATGAGGCATGAAGTCCCCAGATTCGGCATGGTCACCAATATCCACCCCAAATTGCTGAGTTGGTGGGGAGATCTTCATTCTAGCGATCAAGCTCTTGTCAGGAAGAATCTAGGAAACATGCCTTCTCTCCTAGAAATTCAACGCAACAACAAAATTATTGAAGCTGCTACTCTATTTTGGGATTGCGATAGGTCGGTATTTCGCTTTGGAGACATTGAAATGATGCCTTTGCTTGAGGAAATAGGAGGACTAGCTGGGATACCATGGGAAACTCCGGGTTTACTAATGCCGGAAAATTGCAAGGGTAGGGGTTTTCTCAAAATGATGGGTCTAAAGAAGAATCCCAACTTGACATGTTTGAAGGAGTCATACATTCCCTTTAACTATTTATATGAAAGGTACGGCCACAACAAATATTACCGTACTTATCCTGACGAGTTTGCCCTCACCTCATTGGGGCACATCCATCGAAGGGTCTTTGTCTTCATGTTCTGTTTCTTGGGAATGATCGTGTTTCCAATGAAGAAAATAAGAATCCATACCAGGCTAGCCATGGTCACCAAAACCTTAATGAAAGGAATTAACAGACAACCATTCAGTCTTGTGCCAATGATAGTTACAGAAATATACCGAGCCCTAGAAAGATGTCAAAAGGGAGCTAAACATTTTGAGGGTTGTAATCTGCTACTCCAATTATGGCTCATGGAATACCTCCAAAAGGGTGAGTACCGGCAGGAAATCCACTGTAGAGACTGGGACGATCATATCGCCTTTCATCACCCAAAATGAATGAATTACATGCCCAACATGTTCGCCCAACTAGAAAATGCTAGAGAATGGGTCGAACTCTTTAACAATCTTATTGAGGACCGAGTGCAATGAATGTTTGAGTGGTTCCCTACTGAAGAATTCATCATTCGATCTAGGGATGCGCCATTTCTTATACTCATCGGTTTGAGAGGAACTTATCCTTATGTCCCTCTTCGAGTCATGAGACAGGCAGGTAGGAAGTAGGTTATACTAAGGGTCGACAAGATAAGTCACTTTCGAGCTGACTTCCAGGACGACAGCCCTTACAAGTGCCAAGCCCAACACATCTGGCATTGCAAAATCATCACGGAGAGGGATACTATCGAACCAGATCGCTACCATGCTGATTGTACCCCACATTATTTAGGCTGGCTGGAAGACAATCACAACGATTTGGGTTAGCCCGGGTTTGTTCGAGGTCACAGGATTATTGATGAAAAGGCCGAAGCACAGGTAAAATACAATCAACTACGCAAGAGGATGCGAAAATGTGAAAATGAGTACCGTGAAATACAAGAAGCCAATCAAAAACTAATTGGAGAATAGAAGGATATGGATGTCAGCGCCAACAAACGACTAATTTGCTTGGAGCGAGGCATAGTTTAACTGGAAAAGAAGTTTCTGAAGAGGGTCGAAGATTGCCGAGTTGCTGAAGGAAATGAAGGCGGACATCTAGTTAGGGCATACTTGCTGTTGGGAGAGCTATCCGAGGAAGACAACACTGCCGAATCTGGGGAAGGTCCTTCTGAGACCAAATAGATAGGAGTTTTCTTTTCCTTTGAAAATGTAATAAGGCCTATGGCCATTAATGACATTTTATTCCATGTTACTAGTTCTACAAAGCCCATGCTGAGCCCAGGCCCAAAATCAAGGTATTAAAGTTCATCATAATGGTTTTACTTAATAATAATAATAATATATTTTAAGGCATTCACTTTTTTAATACCATCGCTTAACCATTTATTATTCATTATTTATACTTTCTGATCATATCATTAGATAATTTATTAAAAAAATATTTATAAGAAAGCGAGTGTGCTAAGGAATAAGCAGATATCAAAGGGACAACAGTAACTTGATATTTAATAACATAATTTAAAGTATGCAAAAATGATTCCAAATGGACTAAAGTCATGAACTAAAGAAGATATTTTAATATTTGATGAATTTGTAGGCATATAATTTCTAATTAGTGGTAGAAATAAAGAAGATATTTTAATAGATTATTTTGATATTTATTGATTAACTACTCATAACTTCATATGACCATAGTTTATGCTTGAATAAATATGGTGATTAAAGTCTAGGTTTAGATGAAAATCAGAAAGACCCAAATTCATTAAAACAAAGTGTGACGACCCGGCCCGTCGTCTCATGTGTTACTGCCTCGTTTCCCCCATTTATTGCTTCTTCATGTTTCATTATCGACATTGGTTGTGTTAGAGTTGAATTGGATTGGTTTTGATAGGAAATGAGACACTTAGTCTCTTTAAGGAAGGCTTGGTTTGGAAAAGTCAACCGGATATTAATTTATGAGTTAGAGGGCTCGTATGTGAATTACGGTGATTCGGTTAGCTTCGGTAGGTGATTTGTGACTTAGGAGTGTGATCGGAAGTGATTTTGGATGTCCGGTGTAGAATTAGGCTTGAATTGGCGAAATTAGTATTTTGGCGAATTCCGGTTGATAGGTGAGATTTTGATCCGAGGGTCGAAATGAAATTTCGAGAGTTTTAGTAGCTCTGTTATGTGATTTTGGATGTGTGTGCAAAATTTCAGGTCATTCGGAGGTGTTTATTCGGGTTTTTGATCGAATGCGTAATTCGAAAGTTTTTAAGAAACTTAGGCTTGAATCCGATGTGATTTGATGATTTTAGCGTTGTTTGATGTGTTTTGAGGATTAGAACAAGTTTGAATGGGGTTTTGGGATGTGTTGGTGTTTTTGGTTGAGGTCCCGGGGGCCTCAAGGTGAGTTCGGGTGGTCAAACGGGGAGTTTTTGGAATTTCATATTACTGAAGGTGTGCTGCTTCTGGTATTCTCGCTTCTGCGAGTTTTGGACCGCGGAAGCGGAGGCGCTTAAGCAAAAATCTTGTCCACAAAAGCAGTCCTTGGTTGGTAGAGCAGTTCCGCAGAAGCGGAACAATAGTCGCATCAGCGGGTCCGCAGAAGCGGACGGTTAACTGCAGAAGCGGTTTTGGTGGTCCGCAGAAGCGGAATTGGAGCCTCAAAAGTGGAAGTTGGATTTTTAATGGTAATCCACAAAAGTAGGATTTTGGCCATAGAAGCGGTCCCGCATAAGCGGAAGCGGGACCGCAGAAGCGAAAGTCGACTGGGCAGAAGGGTTTAAATGTTATATTTCATCCGCGAGCATGGGGTAATTTTCACCATTTGTTAAGCGACCTTGAGAGCTTTGGGCGAGTATTTTTTTGAGAGTTTTGACTGGAAATCGATTGGAGGTAAGTCCCTTTGACTAATTATTCAAGTTTATGGTAGAATTAACATGTAAATTGGTGGAAACTCATCAAAAATGGGGTAAGCTAGGGCTTGAAAAATCACAACTTAAAAATTGAATTTGGAGGGTCAAATCGACTCCGATTTTGGTAAATTTGATATGTATAGACTCGTGGCGAGACGAGGAATCCGGTGATGTGAATTTTGTAATTTTTTGAGAAGTGGGCCCGGGGCTCGGGTTTTGCCAACTTCGTGATTTTCGATGCTTTTCGAGTCTCTTCGATTGGGTTATGTTTCTTTGGCCTATTGTAATGCATTCCTTGTGGTTTTGATCAGATTCGGCACGCGAGGAGGTTTATTCGAGAGGAAAAGGCATAGCGAGCTAGATTTGTGGCCGGCTTGAGGTGAGTAATAGATGTAGATGATGACCTGAGGGTTTGAAACCCCAGAATATCATATCGTGATGCTATATTGAGGCGAGACACGTACTCTATGATGGGTGCGGGGTCGTTTGTGATTGGGGATTGTGACTTAGTCTGTCCCGAGTGATGTTCATACTATGTTATTGACTAGAAATTGTTTGGTAATCATCCTACTTGGAATTTATGGACATCTTTGGGCTTGGTGTCGATCATTGGAATCCTTCAGGGATTATTATCACTGTTTCCATATTACTTGGCATGTTAAATGATTTCAGTCCTGAGTTTAAACACTGTTTTTAAATGTTCAGCCATATCTCTAAGATTTGAAACTTAAACTACATTTTCTGACGTTTTGAGCTGAGAGCTAGTACTTTAATATTGCCCGAGTGGCTTACGTGCATATCCTGAATTGAGTATGGATCGGGCTGCATGCAGCAGCAATTTTATGTTGATATTATGCTTGGGCTGTAGGAGCCCCTCCGGAGTCTGAACCCCCACAGTGAGCGCGGGTACCCAAATGGATCGGGCTGCGCGCCGCAACGGTCATGTGCATTGCATTGCATTCATGCATTGATATTTATTTGTTTTACCTGTCATTGATTTGCTGCTATTTCACCGTTAAATGTGCTGGGTTGCTAGTTATAGCTTTACATTATAATATTTCGTGATTTCTTATCTTCAACCATTATATATGTTTATTACTCACTGAGTTGGAGTACTCACTTTACTCCCTGCACCATGTGTGCAGATACAGGTATCCCGGAGGCTCAGTAGAGTTATCGGCTGCTTACAAATTTATCCCGGAGTTGTAGCTGTCTGGCGTCCGCAGGACCCGACTTCTCCCCTTATCCCTTTTGTTTCCGCAACCTAGACTCTTTTATTTGTAGATTTTATACTCAATTGTATTTAGAGGCTCTGAACTCATGACCCCATATCTGTTAGGAGTTGTTTGTCAGTTGTTATGGTTTTCCGTATTGTTTCTATTTATTATTGGGTTGGAAATCTGGTTAACTACTAAATTAACTCTATTAATTGGTAATGGGTTTTCGTA
>MU774161.1:28224-47073 GCA_026770625.1 Nicotiana glauca
TCCGCAGGACCCGACTTCTCCCCTTATCCCTTTTGTTTCCGCATCCTAGACTCTTTTATGTGTAGATTTGATATTCAGTTGTATTTAGAGGCTCTAGACTCGTGACCACAGATATGTTGGGAGTTGTTTTGATAGTTTTTATGGTTTCTCCGTATTGCTTCTATTTATTATCGGGTTGGAAATCTTGTTAACTGTTAAATTAACTCTATTAATTGGTAATAGGTCTTCGTACTTGGGTTGAGAGTGTTCAAATGGTCAGAATTTCCTAGCAATTATGTTAGGCTCCATCAGGATCGGGATTGGGGTCGTGACAAGTTGGTATCAGATCTTAGGTTACTAGGCCTCGCGAGTCATGAGCCGGTTTAGTAGAGTCTCGCGGAGCGGTACATGGACGCCTGTATTTCTCTTCGAGAGGCTGTAGAACCTTTAGGAAAATTTCATATTCTTGAAATTCTTGTCGTGCGACTTTGTTGATTCGAGAACTAAACTTCTGTATTCTATTCTCTCGCAGATGGCGAGAACCCATGCTACCGGACATGATGGACGACCACCAGTACCACCCACTAGAGGCTGTGGACGCGGTCGTGGTCGTGGTCGAGGTATTGCAGCGAGGGCAGCACCTGTTAACCCAGCTCAGTGACAGACTCCAGTTATTGATACCTCAGCAGCACATGTGCAGGCACCGGCAGTGCCCATTGTGATTCGAGGTCTCCAGAAGACCTTGGCTCAAATACTATCCGTTTGCACCAACCTAGCCTAGGTAGTCTCAGCCACTACTGTGGCAGCTACATCGCAGACAGGGGGAGGCAGTCAGACCCCAACCACTCGTATGCCTGAGCAGGTTGTTCAGGGATTGCAGATACCAGGAGCAGTTCCAGCTCAGCTGGTTGCACCAGCAGCACCAGCGGCACCAACAGCACCGGTTGCACCAGCTCCAGACTATGGGGTTCCAGTTATGCCAGGCGATGAGCAGCGTCGTCTTGAGAGATTCGGTAGACTTCAGCCTCCAACGTTTAGTGGTGCCGAAGGTGAGGATGCCCAGGGTTTTCTGGATAAGTGCCAGCGTATGCTTCGCATCGCAGGGATCTTAGAGTCGAGTGGGGTGGCATTTACTACCTTCCAGTTCTCAGGGGCTGCATTTACCTGATGGGAGGAGTTTGAGAGGCGTAGGCCTGTTGGAGCAGCACCCCTCACATGGCAGCAGTTCTTTACTCTCTTTCTGGAGAAGTACGTCCCGCTGTCATGCAAAGAGGAGTTGCGGCGTCATTTTGAGTGGTTGGTTTAGGGGGACATGTATGTGACCCAGTACGAGATGAGGTTTACGCAGTTAGCTTGGCATGCTACTTGGATGATCCCGACAGATCGGGAGAGGATTAGGAGGTTCGTGGATGGCCTCAACTATTCACTTTGCATTTTGATGACCAGAGAGAGGGTTATGGGTGCCTCGTTCGAGGAGGTAGTTGACATGGCTCGAGAGATCGAGACGGTTCGTCGTAGGGTGCGTGAGGAGAGGGAGTCCAAGAGGCCTCGAGGTTCAAGTAGCTTCAGTGGTGCTCCGTCTAGGGGCCAGTTCCAGCGTGGCAGAGGTTGTTCCTTCAGGCCTCTTCAGTCAGGTCGTCCGGAGTACAGTGGGGCTTCTTCAGGCCGTGGTCATCAGGGATTTCAGAAGGGCCAGTCTTCACTTAGTGCCCTCCCAGCATAGAGCTCTAGTCCTGCCTCTTCAGCCCAGGGTTCTTCAGCAGCGAGGGGTTCCCTTCAGTCCCCTTCTCCAGCGCCGGGTAGTTGTTATGAGTGCGGTGAGTTGGGTCATATGAGGAGGCAGTGTTCTCGGCTTCGTGGTAGTTAGTGTCAGTAGAGGGATCAACCCTCATCTTCTACTCCTGTTTCTTTAGCACCCACCCAGTCAGCTAGGGGTGGAGGCCGAACTAGCGATGGTCAGGCTTGATTCTATGCTCTCCCAGACAGGAGGGACGCCATTGCGTCAGATGCTGTTATCACATGTATTATCTCAGTCTGCCATAGGGATGCCTCTGTCTTGTTTGATCCCGGATCTAATTATTCCTATGTGTCTTCATATTTTGCTCATCACCTGGGTACGACCTGAGGGTGTCTTGCTTTGCCTGTTCATGTATCTACCCCGGTGGGTGATACTATTATTGTAGATCATGTATATCGATCTTGTCTGGTGACTATTGGGGGTCTGGAGACCCGAGTTGACTTGTTGCTGTTGAGCATGGTAGATTTTGATGTTATTCTGGGCATGGACCGGCTATCTCCGTGCCATGCTATTCTAGACTGTCATGCCAAGATAGTTATGTTGGCTATTCCGGGTGTTCCGAGGATTGAGTGGCGTGGTATGACTGACTATGTCCCTAGCAGGGTGATCTCCTTCCTAAAGGCCCAGCGAATGGTTGGGAAAGGTTGTCTATCATATTTGGCTTTTGTGAGAGATGTTGGAGTTGAGACTCCTAGTCTTGATTCTGTTCCCGTAGTGAGGGATTTCCCAGATGTGTTTCCAGCGGACCTGCCGGGCATGCCACCGGACAGGGACATTGATTTTGGTATTGATCTGGTGCCGGGCACTCAGCCCATCTCCATTCCTTCGTATCGTATGGCACCAGCAGAGTTGAAAGAACTAAAGGATCAGCTTTAGGAGCTCCTAGATAAGGGGTTTATTCGTCCTAGTGTGTCACCGTGGGGTGCACCGGTCCTATTTGTGAAGAAGAAGGATGGCACAATGAGAATGTGCATTGACTACAGGCAGTTGAACAAGGTGACAGTGAAGAACAAGTATCCACTACCTCGTATTGGTGATTTGTTTGACCAACTATAGGGGGCAAGGGTATTCTCTAAGATTGATCTCCGTTCAGGCTATCACCAGTTGAAGATCAGGGATTCGGATATTATGAAGACTGCCTTCAGGACTAGATATGGGCACTATGAGTTCCTGGTTATGTCTTTTAGGCTGACTAATGCCCCAGCCGTGTTCATGCATTTGATGAACAGCGTATTTCGGCTGTATCTGGATTCATTTGTTATCATTTTTATTGATGATATCCTGGTGTACTCGCGTAGCCAGGAGGAGCATGCTCAGCATTTGAGAGTGGTATTACAGAGGTTGAGGGAGGAAAAACTTTATTCAAAGTTCTCCAAATGTGAGTTTTGGCTTGGTTCTATGGCTTTCCTGGGGCACGTGGTGTCCAGTGATGGCATTCAGGTTAATCCAAAGAAGATAGAGGCGGTGCAGAGTTGGCCTAGACCATCCTCAGCCACAGAGATTTGGAGTTTTCTCGGTTTGGCGGGTTATTATCGTCGGTTCGTCCAGGGTTTTTCATCTATTGCTTTGCCCTTGACCAAGTTAACACAGAAGGGTGCACCATTTGTATGGTCGGACGAGTGCGATGAGAGCTTTTAGAAGCTCAAGACAGCTTTGACCACAGCTCCAGTGTTGGTTTTGCCATCAGCTTCAGGTTCTTACACTGTGTATTGTGATGCTTCGAGAGTTGGGATTGGATGTGTGTTGATGCAGAAGGGTAGAGTTATTGCATATGCTTCTCGTCAGTTGAAGCCTCATGAGAAGAACTACCCCGTACATGATTTGGAGTTGGCTGCTATAGTTCATGCTTTGAAGATTTGGAGGCACTATTTATATGGCGTATCTTGTGAGGTATTCACTGATCATCGCAGTCTTCAACATCTGTTCAAGCAGAAGGATCTTAATTTGAGGCAGCGGAGGTGGCTTGAGTTACTCAAGGACTATGATATTACCATTTTGTATCATCTGGGGAAGGCTAATATAGTGGGCGATGCTTTGAGCCGGAAGGCGGTGAGTATGGGTAGTTTGGCGTACATTCCAGTTGGGGAGAGGCCCTTCACAGTTGATGTTCAGGCTTTGGCCAATAGGATGGTGAGGTTAGACATTTCGGAGCCTAGTCGGGTGTTGGCTTGTGTGGTTTCTCGATCTTCCTTGTATGACCGCATTAGAGAGCGCCAGTATGATGATCCGCATTTGCTTGTCCTTAAGGACAGGGTCCAGTATGATGATGCCAGAGATGTGACTATTGATGATGATGGTGTGTTGAGGATGCAGGGTCGGATTTGCGTGCCCAATGTGGATGGGCTTCAGGAGTTGATATTAGAGGACCCACAGCTCACGGTATTCCATTCATCCGGGTGCCGCGAAGATGTATCAGGATTTGAGGCAGCACTACTGGTGGAGGAGAATGAAGAAAGATATTATGAGTTATGTAGCTCGGTGTCTCAACTGTCAGCAGGTCAAATACGAGCATTAGAGGCCCGGTGGTGTATTTCAGCGGATGGATATTCTAGAGTGGAAGTGGGAGAGGATTACTATGGATTTTGTGAGTGGTCTCCCTCGTACCTCGAGGAAGTTTGATTCGATTTGGGTGATTGTGGATTAGCTGACCAAGTCCGCGCACTTCATTCCGATGTGTACTACCTATTCTTCGGAGCAGCTGGCAGGGATTTTCATCCGGGAGATTGTACGGGTGCATGGGGTCCCAGTTTCTATCATCTCAGATAGGGGTACTCAGTTTACTTCCCAGTTTTGGAGGACTTTTCAGCGAGAGTTGGGTACACAGGTATAGTTGAGTACAACGTTTCATCCTCAGACGGACGGGCAGTCCGAGCGTACTATTCAGATATTGGAGGATATGTTGCGTGCCTGTGTTATTGATTTTGGAGGTTCTTGGGCTGAGTTCTTGCCACTTGCAGAGTTTGCCTACAACAACAGCTATCGATCCAGTATTCAGATGGCGGCGTATGAGGCCTTATATGTGAGACAGTGTAGATCTCTGGTTGGTTGGTTTGAGCCCAACGAGGCTAGGCTATTGGGGACAGAGTTAGTCTAGGATGCCTTAGAGAAGGTGAAAGTGATCCAGGAGAGACTTCGTATAGCTCGGTCATGTCAGAAGAGTTATGCGGACCGAAAGGTTTGGTATGTATCTTATATGGTGAGCGAGAAGGTCTTGTTGAAGGTTTCGCCCATGAAGGGCGTTATGAGGTTTGGGAAGAAAGGAAAGTTGAGTCCGAGGTTCATTGGGCCTTTTGAGATACTTAGGAGGATTGGGGAGGTGGCCTATATGCTTGCTTTGCCACCCAGCTTGTCGGGGGTTCATCCGGTATTCCATGTTTCTATGCTCTGGAAGTATGTTGGGGACCCGTCTCATGTGTTAGACTTCAGCACGGTTCAGTTAGATGATGACTTGACCTATGATGTAGAGCCAGTGGCTATTTTGGGTCGTTAGGTTCGAAAGTTGAGATCAAAGGATATAGCTTCGGTGAAGGTGCAGTGGAGAGGTCGGCCCGTAGAGGAGGCTACCTGGGAGACCGAGCAGGAGATGCGGAGCATATATCCTCACCTATTTGAGGCTTCAGGTATGTTTCTTGACCCGCTTGAGGACGAGCGTTTGTTTAAGTTGGGGAGGATGTGACGACCCGGCACGTCGTCTCATGTGTTACTGCCCCGTTTCCCCCATTTATTGCTTCTTTATGTTTCATTATCGACATTGGTTGTGTTAGAGTTGAATTGGACTGGTTTTGATAGGAAATGAGACACTTAGTCTCTTTAAGGAAGGCTTGGTTTGGAAAAGTCAACCGGATGTTGACTTATGAGTTAGAGGGATCGGATGTGAATTCCAGTGATTCGGTTAGCTTTGGGAGGTGATTTGTGACTTAGGAGTGTGATCGGAAGTGATTTTGGAGGTCCGGTGTAGAATTAGGCTTGAATTGGCGAAGTTAGTATTTTGGCGAATTCCGGTTGATAGGTGAGATTTTGATCCGAGGGTCGGAATGGAATTTCGAGAGTTGCAGTAGCTCCGTTAGGTGATTTTGGATATGTGTGCAAAATTTCAGGTCATTCGGAGGTGTTTTAGTCGGGTTTTTCATCGAATGCATAATTCGGAAGTTTTTAAGAAACTTAGGCTTGAATCCGATGTGATTTGATGGTTTTAGCGTTGTTTGATGTGTTTTGAGGATTAGAACAAGTTTGATGGGGTTTTGGGATGTTTTGGTGGTTTTGGTTGATGTCCCGGGGGCCTCGGGGCGAGTTCGGGTGGTCAAACGGGGAGTTTTTGGAATTTCATATTGCTGAAGGTGTGTTGCTTCTGGTATTCTCGCTTCTGCGAGTTTTGGACCGCAGAAGTGGAGGTGCTTAAGTGGAAATCTTGGCCGCAAAAGGGGTCCTTAGTTGGGTAGAGCAGTTCTGCAGAAGCGGAACAATAGTCGCATCAGCGGGTCCGCAGAAGCGAACGGTTAACCGCTAAAGCGATTTTGGTGGTCCGCAGAAGCGGAATTGGAGCCGCAAAAGCGGAAGTTGGATTTTTAATAGTAATTCGCAAAAGCGGGATTTTGGCCGCAGAAGCAGTCCCGCATAAGCGGAAGCGGGACCGCAGAAGCGAAAGTCGACTGGGCAGAAGGGTTTAAATGTTATATTTCATCCGCGAGCATGGGGTATTTTCCACCATTTGTTGAGCGACCTTGAGAGGTTTGGGCGAGTATTTTGTTGAGAGTTTTGATTGGGAATCATTTGGAGGTAAGTCCCTTGGCCTAATTATTCAAGTTTATGGTAGAATTAACATGTAAATTGGTGAAAATTCATCAAAAATGGAGTAAGTTAGGGCTTGAGAAATCACAAGTTAAAAATGGAATTTGGAGGGCCAAATGGATTCCAACTTTGGTAAATTTGATATGTATAGACTTGTGGCGAGACGAGGAATCCGGTAATGTGAATTTTGTAATTTTTCGAGAAGTGGGCCTGGGGCTCGGGTTTTGCCAACTTCGTGATTTTCGATGCTTTTCGAGTCTCTTCGAATGGGTTATGTTTCTTTGGCCTATTGTAATGTATTCCTTGTGGTTTTTATCAGATTCGGCGCGCGAGGAGGTTGATTCGAGAGGAAAAGGCATAGCGAGCTAGATTTGTTGCCGGCTTGAGGTGAGTAATAGATGTAGATGATGACCTGAGTGTTTGAAACCCCGGAATATCGCATCGTGACGCTATATTGAGGCGAGACACGTAATCTATGACGAGTACGGGGGCGTTTGTGATTGGGGATTGTGACTTAGTCCGTCCCGAGTGATGTTCATACTGTGTTCTTGACTAGAAATTGTTTGGTAATCATCCTACTTGGAATTTATGGACATCTTTGGGCTTGGTGTCGATCATTGGAATCCTTCTGGGATTATTATCACTGTTTTCATATTACTTGGCATGTTAAATGATTTCAGTCCTGAGTTTAAACACTGTTTTTAAATGTTCGGCCATATCTCTAAGATTTGAAACTTAAATTACATTTTCTGACGTTTTGAGCTGAGAGCTAGTACTTTAATATTGCCCGAGTGGCTTGCATGCATATCCTGGACTGAGTATGGATCGGGTTGCACGCCGCATCAATGTTATGTTGATATTGCGCTTGGGCTGTAGGAGCCCCTCCGGAGTCTGAACCCCCACAGTGAGCGCGGGTACCCAAATGGATCGGGCTGCGCGCCGTAACGGTCATGTGCATTGCATTGCATTTATGCATTGATATTTATTTGTTTTACCTGTCATTGATTTGCTGCTATTTCACCGTTAAATGTGCTGGGTTGCTAATTATAGTTTTACATTCTAATATTTCGTGATTTCTTATCTTCAGCCATTATATATGTTTATTCCTTACTGAGTTGGAGTACTCACTTTACTCCCTGCACCATGTGTGCAGATACAGGTATCCCGGAGGCTCAGTAGAGTTATTGGCTGCTTGCAGATTTATCCCGGAGTTGTCGAGGTAGCTGCCTGGCGTCCGCAGGACCCGACTTCTCCCCTTATCCCTTTTGTTTCCGCATCCTAGACTATTTTATGTGTATATTTGATATTCAGTTGTATTTAGAGGCTCTAGACTCGTGACCCTAGACCTGTTGGGAGTTGTTTTGATAGTTGTTATGGTTTCTTCGTATTGCTTCTATTTATTATCGGGTTGGAAATCTTGTTAACTGTTAAATTAACTATATTAATTGGTAATGGGTCTTCGTACTTGGGTGGAGAGTGTTCAAATGGTTGGGCTTGCCTTTGCCTAGCAATTGTGTTAGGCGCCATCACGACCGGGATTGGGATCGTGACACAAAGTCCAAAAATTAACTTTGTTGTGTCATTTACTCATTAATCCTTTATTTTTAAAAGAAAATTAAGGATTATATGATTTTTGACAAATTAAATTTTTTTAAGAAATAAAAAATATCTTTGTTTTAATAGCATATGACCATGAGCCATATTTAATAAATATGAGAATACAAGTTGATCACTTAATAAGCATCTCTCTCTTTTCCTCTGTTCTATCCCCACTTAATTAAGTAGTAAGTAAATTGAAAAATTCTAATATTTTTTTTATTTTATTTTCAAGATTTTAATCTATTTAAAAAAATTTGAAATTTATTTTCTATTATACTAAATTTATTTTTTTTTCAAAAAAATTTTTCTATTAAAAATAAGATAGATGAGATATTTAATTATAATTTTAGAATTACTAAGAAAATTTAATCGATAGAGTACTCTCCCAATATCAAAATGAGTTCTTCAAGGTTACTGTTATCAACATTTTAGATTTATCTTTATGCATAATTATGAACAACTAATTTTTGACCACACCCAAAAAATATCTCTTTAAGATCTAATCTTAATAAAAGAAAACTACAAAAATACTCACATTCTTAGAGTATGAATTTTCTTTATATTACTCATATATAGAAGCCGCTTGGAAGCAGGTCAGGGTCGTCATGCCTGCTTCCCAAGGGCTATTTTAGTCTTTTCGTTAATTTTGCTAACAGTTAACACGTGTAAAATAATTTTGACGGGTGGTGCGATATAAGACCTCCCTCTGCCAGCGCTTAATGCCTCCTTCTGTTCATCCTCTTTATTTCTCTGTTTTAGCGATTTTTTTCTCTGCTTCAGCTCTTAATCCCTCCTTCTGTTCATCCTCTTTATTTCTCTGTTTTAGCGATCGATTTCTTTCTCTGCTTCAGCGATCGATTTCTTCCTATTTTATTCTGTAACTGGCTTGGTTTCCACTGCTGAATTGGTTAGTTTGCACTTCCTACTGTTCTTTATCTTTATTTTATATTTTACTGTACCGATTATTTATTTCGAAAAAGGTTTAAAATTGCTGGAATTTATGGGTCTTAATTGATCGATTTTGCTGCTACTATGGGTCTTAATTGACCCATTTTACTGCTACTTTCGAAATCACCGGTTAATCGAAGGTCAGTGACTTTCCTCCCAAGGTTTTATCACCAAGAGATCTGTAAAATCTTAATGTTAAATCGTATTTTAGGGACGCTTCTTCTACTGATTTTGTGTGGGAATCTGAGCTGCCTTTAAAGTTTCTTGAAAGATAGAATTTGTTTGATAGGAAAATAAGAAAAGAGGTGAAATGGCTTTGTCTATTTTAAAGGAAATGCCTATGGCATATGCGTTTTCTGATTAAAAATTTTGTATAATTGTTGAGATAGAACAGATAATGTAAAGTTTTATATTTTATTTTAAAGATGAGTTTTGATATCATCTTTTATTTTTCTGTTTCACTTTGCTCTAAAAGTGTTTGACAAAATTCTTCAATGAATAAACTGAAGCATTCCATTGGCTTAAACAGTCAACCTTCGTAATAGCCACCATAAGGAAAATCTTTAGTGCCACCGCAGCAAATCAAATCCTTGCCAAACCATACACTTGGCTGCCCTCTATTAAGCAACAAATTTAACCAAATTTTGGTTTAGTTTATTAGTCGAAGAGTTGACACAACTAAACCCTGCGATTGGAAAAGAGAAGAAACTAAGAGTCTGTTTGGATTGTTTTATTTTAAGTGCTTTTAAACCAAAATAGCTTTTAAGACATTTTATAGTGTTTGGATAAAGCCAAAAAAATGTTTTTATATGTCTAAGTTTCATCTTCAGATTTGTTCTTATCTCAACTTCACTAACTGTGGTAAAGGATACTAGGATGTTTGTGTTATGTTCAATCTATCTGTTATCTTTTTCCCCAATTCATAAAACTGTAAAGTGTGAGACTTTTACTGATTTATAAATATTGTAATTATAGAACTGTTTGGGCATTTGTGGTGCGTCTATACTTTCAATTGAACTGTAAATCTCTTTATGTGTTAAACTTTTACAAATTGATTGAACTGCAGATGTACACTCATAAAAAGCATTTGGCATCACCTTGCTGCCCGCGGAAAAGGAAACCATACTCAGCAGAAACAGTCTCTAAAATTAATTGTAGACGACGTGATATGTACAAGCAGTTAACGACTGATAAAAGAGAGTTGCTTTTAATGCAACGGCGATCAAAAAAGTTTGAACTAAAAAAAGGCCAAACCGCACTGCTTGAATATACCAAAGAAGCTGTTGGGTTTGAATTACCTAAACAAAAAATTCTGACAATAGTTGAGCCACCATCTGTTACTGTGACAGGTTAGAAGCAAAAAAGATTTGTTTGAGAAAAAGATACATTTATATACACTATTAGTAGACACAGATATATGCATGTGTGTATGTGTTCTCCTTCATGATTATACTTAAATACAATTTGCTTTTGGTTAACATATTTGGATTTGAATGTTAGACGATATATCTTCGATTGCTGGGCCAGTAGCTGGTTGTGATAAAAGAAAAAAATATTACCAACCACTTCTCTGTTTTAGAACACGGTAAGTGAGTGAAAATATGTTGTTTCAGTTTGATTGTACTCTTTTTTTAATTTATTAACTAGAGTTCTTTATATAATAGGCTCCAGCTCTGGTGCACCCTATGAACAACATGATCCAGAGGCATCTATCGTCACAAATAAAGGTTTGTCTCACTTTAATATTATTACAACATTTTCTCTTATAACAATATTTACTCACTTTAATCTTATTACAACATTTACTCTTATAACAATAACATTTAGTGTTCCTCTCTTCTTTAACATATTTGTATTTGAATGTTAGACGGTATATCTTCGATTGCTGGGCCAGTAGCTGGTTGTGACAAAAGAAAAAATACTACCGACCATTTCTCTGTTTTTGAATACAGTAAGTGAGTGGAAATAGGTTGTCTCAGTTTGATTGTACTCTTTTTTAATTTACTAAGTAGAGTTGTTTGTATATTAGGCTGTAGCTCTGGTGCACCCTATGAACAACATCGTCCAGAGACATCTATCGTTACAAACAAAGGTTTGTCTCACTTTAATCTTATTACAACATTTACTCCTATAACAATATTTACTGGTCCTCTCTTCTCAACACTAACATGATATATTGTTTCAATTAATGTACATAGGTTATAAATAAAAAATAATAGGTTCGAACCGGAACATTAGGGAATTACCCAATGATGCAACTATTTTAAAAATTGTACCGAACTGTAAATATTGTGGAGCAAAAAGATTTGAATATGAAATACCAGTATTTTGCTGTAGCAATGGTTCAGTTAAGGTGATGTTACATGAAATGCCTAATGAACTCTTGAATCTATATTTAGGCGATACCGAAGAATCTGAACACTTTCGTACGTACCTTAGACTATAAAATAATATGTTTGCATTTACTTCGCTTGGAGTGAACTACGATAAAGCACTAGCAAAAAGAAACCAAGGAATTTATACATTTAAAGTACAAGGTCAAATGTATCACTTCATAAATAATCTGATTCCAACAAATCGTCAACCGAGAAATTTACAGCTGTATTTTTATGATGAGAATACAGAAATATTGAATCAAATGGCTTCTTCATATATACTTCGACAGTCGATTGTTGAGAAGCTAATGGATATACCGAAAATAAATCCTTATTGTATCTTCTTGAAATCTCTTATACATATCCCAGAATTATCGAACTTTTATATTGCATTGCGATGTGGCTCTGGCTTAGATCAACGAATATATAACTTGCTACTTGTGTCAGAAGTCGCAACATTATGGCTAGAACAAGAAACGAACAATAATAGTTCCACACCCCATATTCGAATTTATACTCACAGTAACAAAAGCCAATTGGTAAATTACTACTATGGCTGCTATGATCCTTTGCAATATCCACTTTTATTTTCTTATGGTCAAAACGGTTGGCATTGCGGTATTCCGAAAATTGTACAACCTAGAAATAAATTGCGAAAGCGAGCTTACTATGAGACCGATCAACTTCCGAGCGTCTCTAACATGTGTTCAATTGATGGACTACTTGATATGGAAGAGCATGTTTTGCAAAAGGGAAAACGAAAAAGAAATAATATTTCTTGTCGTGAATACTACTGTTACAAATTCCAGATGAGAGACAATGAGGAAAACGTCATTTTACATTCTGATATATTATTTCAACAATATTCAGTTGATGAATTCATAAAAGTAGAAACTCAGAGGTTAGATTTTGCCTCATTTAACTAAGATTTATTTCGTGTTGATGTATTACAAGGTCTTCTAGATATCTTAAGAGACTTGGCGAAAGAGAAGCTTCTAAAATAGGAAAACAAAACTTTCTTCCAACAAGTTTTACGGGTGGTCCGAGAGATATGCGCCAGCGTTATATGGATGCTATTGCATTAGTGCAATATTTTGGAAAGCCTGATATATTTATGACAATGACATGCAATCCCTCTTGGCCCGAAATAAAGCAACATTTGTTCCCAACAGACGAAACTCAAAATAGACTTGATTTAATTAGTCGAGTGTGCAGAGCAAAGGTAGAAGAGATGAAGACATATATATTAAAAAGAAACATATTTGGAAAAGTTGCAGCTTATATGTATACTATAGAATTTCAAAAACGAGGTCTTCCACATGCTCATTTTCTTATTATACTTACTGATGACTACAAATTATTAACACTTGAGTCTTATGACAAATTTGTTTGTGCTGAGCTGCCTGATCATGATACAAACTCTTACTTACACAAGCTTGTTATTAAATACATGATGCATGGGCCTTGTGGTAATTTAAATCCTACAAATTCATGTATGAAAAGAAATGAATGCAAATTTAAGTACCCTAAGAGCTTTGCTGATGAGACGACAAAAGGAAAGAACTCATATCCAATTTATAGAAGACGAAACACTGGTAAATCAGTAAAAGTTAGAAAATAATTTCTTGATAACTCATGGGTTGTTCCTTACAATCCTTATTTGTTGTGTAAATATAATTGTCATATAAATGTAGAAGTTTGCTCTGATATTAAACTTGTCAAATATATATGTAAAGGGCATGATAAAATTTCATTTGGCTTACACGAAGATAACACAAATATACAAATAGATGAAATAAAAGAGTACCAATCTGCTAGATGGGTGTCACCTCCGAAAGCTATGTGGCATTTATTTGCATTTCCTATCAATGAAATGACTCCAAGTGTTTATCACCTCCAACTACATCTTGATGGACTGCAATTTGTCTCTTTTAAAAAAACCGACACAATAGACAGTATCCTGAAAAACCCTATGATTAAGAAGACGATGCTCACAGAATTTTTTTTGATGAATGAAACAAACGAATATGCTAAAGAACTTAAGTTGTTGTATAAAGATTTTCCACAATATTTTGTATGGTCATCTACCTACAAAATGTGGACTCGACGACAACGAGGTCATGTTATTAGCCGTGTTGTAATATGTCATCCAACAGAAGGAGAAAGATATTACCTTAGATTATTACTAATGAATGTGATAGCACCAAAATCATACGAAGATCTTCTAAGAGTAAACGAGATGTGTTGCGACACATTTAGAGAATCTGCGGAAAGAAGAGGGTTGTTGCACTGTGACAACAACTTAATTGAATGTATGTCGGAGGCTGCATGTTATCAAATGCCTTATAGTTTAAGACGTTTATTTACTACAATATTAGTACATTGCAGCCCTGACAATCCAAGGGAACTATGGAAACAATTTGAAGATTCAATGTCTGAAGACTTTAAGAACCTAGCCAATATAACGGCAAAAGATATCCACCTTCATGTCCTGAAAAATCAATGATATATTACATTCCATGGGCCGTGATATTAATGAGTTTAACCTTGTTCCAGAAACTATCACGTCTTCAAAAATGGCAAATGAAGCGAAGGAAGTATATTTCGAAAGAAACATCATTGTGAGTAACGAAGATTTACTGTTGCATAGAAAATTAAATACAGAACAGAAAGTAGCGTACGACGTAATCCTTGAGAGAGTATTTGCTAACAAATCAGGAGCATTTTTTATTGATGGTCCTGGAGGGAGTGGCAAGACATTCTTATATTGTGCTTTATTAGCAATTGTGAGATCTAAAGGATTTGTAGCATTAGCAACAACAACTTCCGGAGTTGCAGCTTCGATCATTCCAAGAGGACGAACAGTTCATTCACGTTTTAAATTTCCAATTAATATTGATGAAAAGTTTTCTTGCAATATCATTAAGCAAAGCTCATTGGCATCTTTAATTCGTGATGCAAAATTAATTGTGTGGGATGAAGTATCCATGGCCAAGAAAAACATGATTGAAGCTTTAGATTCTCTTTTGAAAGATATAATGGAGACAAATGTACTTTTTGGTGGAAAAGTTATTGTGTTTGGAGGAGATTTTAGACAAACTCTTCCTGTGGTTCGAAGTGGAAAAAAGGAAGACTTCATTCGAGAAAGCATATTGAACTCCGAAATATGGAATGAGCTTGAAAAACTTCGATTATCAGAGAATATGCGTGCGAAAACTGACCCTTCTTTCTGTGAATATTTGATGCGAATTGGAAATGGAAAAGAAAAGACAAACATAGATGGTAAAATAGAAATTCCGAGATCTTTCATTGTTCCTTATATTACTGAAAAAGAATCGTTGGATCTTTTATTCAACATAATATATCCTAACTTGCATACGTCTTTTCACGATTCTTCTTTTTTAACTTCTCGTGTTATTTTAACGACAAAAAATAACTTTGTTGATGAAATAAATGATAGGCTTATAGCTCAATTTCCTAAAGATGCCAAGACATTTATTGCAATGGATGAAACAGTTGAACCAAATGATCAAAGCCAATTTGAGAATTTTTTACATTCATTAAACGCTGCTGGTTTGCCTCCTTACAAATTAATCTTGAAGGAAAACTGTCCCATTATGTTGTTGCGAAACTTAAATCCTTGTGAAGGTTTATGCAATGGTACACGACTGATATGTTGTGATTTTAAGAGCCGTGTTATAAGCGCTAAAATTGCGAGCGGTGATTTTAAAAATACACATGTATTTATTCCTAGAATACCGTTGTTATCTTCAGATGATGAAAAATTACTTATTCCATTTAAAAGAACACAATTTTCGGTACGCTTGTGTTTTGCAATGACGATAAATAAAGCACAAGGACAAACATTAGATTATGTTGGTATTTATTTACGTGAGCCAGTGTTTTCTCATGTCCAGCTATATGTTGCTTTATCGAGAGCAAAGAGTTCAAGTTGTATAAAAATATTAATCCTACCATCTACGGTGGATAACGATGATGACCAGTCTACATATAACATAGTATATGATGAAATCATTCAAAAAGCACTCCTATAACTCTATAACTTTCTTTTTCATATTCCTTGATTGATCATACATTATTTATTTCAATGATTTTCTTGGGACATGAAATAATTTCTCTGCAATTTCGTACGCACTAAATAAGTTGGCTTGTGTACCTTCAAATGCTTGCTAAACATTTAGTCTTTTGCTATAATTTTTCGATGTACAATATACATTAAAAATGCTCAGTGAAAATTTTCACGAACTAATCAATGAAAAATCTAAAATTACAAAGGCTTCTTATATATTTCCACGATTTTCGTTAAACTCTGTGAAGCTAGCCTACCGGGGAAAAATTAAGTTTTTAACTCCGCTTGTGATTCAGTTATACTACTGGATCACAGCCGGTCCCAAGCCCGGATAAAGGAGGAGGGTTTACTATCTCTCCATGTTTTACAATTCTAAAATGCAGGGTGATTAGTGAAACAACATATATTGCATTCTCTCTTCCAAGTTTTTGCTATTTGGCTATGCCCCCCTGTGTCAAGGGAGAAGGTATTTTCTTTAAAATAAAAACACTTTCTTATTAGAAATGGAGAATTTAATTTAACGGAGTCGGTGACAGGTAGCTAACATTTTGCTTGCTCATACTGGCCGTGGTGGGGGTAGAGGAATTACTGAGGCAGCTACAGAGATTGCACGAGCTGTAGCCCGATCTTGGCTTGCTCCTCTTCTTGACTCAGCTTGTGATCGTTTGGCTTATGTTTTGGGCAATCTCTTCGAGATTTCTATTGAGAAAAATCATGGACATAACTCCAACAGTAAGAACTTAAGTCTTATTTTGGTTCCAAGTCTGCGCAACTTCCTGCTTCTATAGACTATTTACCTCATTTATTTAGTATTATAGCAAAATCGATCTACTTTTCTTTCTTGTTTCCGTCGTCCATTTCTTTAGATTGTGTAAAGCAGTAATCAATCTTAAGTAACTGATAGTTTTGAAAAAAGTTATGCAGTTTATCGAAGCAGAAACAATTGATGGAGTTCGCTATAATAGCATTCTAATGTAGGAGTAGGACATGCAATCCAATTCTACATTACATAGTGGTTGATTATTTGAATGTCATTTTGATAATGCATACGGACATAGATCAGTTGATATGGATGGATATGTGGGTTTTCATGCTGCTCTAAGGCAATCATACAACCATTTCATAAAAGATCTATCAGTTACAAGCCCATATTCTCATGTCTGCTATGAGAGTTTTAGCTCTGGTGCAAGCTCAATGTACCAATTCAATCAAGCCTCAACTGGTCCATTATGTCTCGAGCTATCTGATGGGGGGCCTACATTGCGCAAAGAAGTTATGAAAGACCAAGAAAATATATCCCCTGAAAAATATGCTCAGGAAACAACACCTGGAAAAGTTATAGAAAATAGAGAAGCTCTACGAGAATGCCAAATGACTGTGCCTGAGACCCCATCTCCAGACCAACCTTCTGATGGAAATTATGGTATCAAAAGAGAACTTGGAAACTGTGTCGAGGTTGGAGCAAGAAAACGCCACCATAGAATTGCAGGCAATGGTAGAAATTGTGGCCAAAATGGTGAGAGCCTTTTGTTTGGAAATAGGGACAACATATCAAGACCAGGCTCTACTTATGCAGAGATATGCTCCTCAGCTGCACAACATTTTGCTCGAATACGTGAAGTTCTGGTAGAGCACCGCGTGGTATCAACATTAAATCTGAATTTTTAACTCCGTGATACGCTGCTAAGTTTCTCTGGCCTCTATAATTTATTATAAGAATTCCTATATTATGTGTATACATATCAACTATGTATGCATACGTTGCAAATTAGCATATAGTTCACTAGATAATTGCTCAACCTCAAGCTGATTTGTTTTGATCAAGATGGTCATATTTCAGATAAAAATTAGGAGGAGATCCTATAGAAGTCTTCCATAAAGAAAATAATACATAAGTCCAAAATGCAAAACACATGAGTGTTAACTTTTATATGTATGTGTCCATGTGGACATGAATATCTTCAGCGTCACTTATAGTGATTAGTATACATCTTACTATTGGTTTATGACACCACTGTCTTCATGCATATTTTTGTAGAATATTTTTTTATTAGTATTTATTAAGGTATGTCCAGTAATTAAAAGCTGACGAATATTATTTCCTGTATGTGGATAGTCGAGAACGGCTTCTTGTAGCACTTGGGTTGGATTTTTTTGCTGTAAATGATGAAAAATTCATGGACATAAAGCGTGGCTAGAGCACTTTGACAGACAATTTTCACTTGTTTGTCATGGTTGGCTGACAGTTGATTTTTAATCTGAATAATGTTTGCTTCTCATGTTTTGAACTTGGGGTTGAATTAGAAGTGTTTGCAAAATTGCCCATTTTATTTATTTTTAACATGCGTATGGTTTACCTTTACAAAATCAGCTTTTGCTGTTGGTTCTTGTGAACAATTTGATTAATCTATTTTTTCAAAATTTGAACTTTTTGCTTTTTGGAATTTTCTTTTTTGGTTGATTCTTGAGGTTCTTTGAAGTTGTTGCTTCTGTTGGGTTCTTTCAGTTCTGGTCTTGTGTAAACATTACTGTAATCTTGAGTGTTGATTATTCCAAGAAAAATGAGAACTTTTGCTTTTTTAACAGTTTTAGTTACTTTGGGACTGTATACTGATCTGTTAAATTTTTCCATCAAATGAAAGTGTGTATTATTAATTCCAGCTTAGATCTTAATGTACTTAAGATACTTTTGGTCAATTTCTGTGTTGTTCCACAAGTTGTTTCTCAATATTCGAGTGCACCTGTCTTTGTAATCACATTCTTGACAATAATAGTTTTGGTATAAAATATTTTCAACTCATTTACATCTTGAAAAGATAGAATTCCATAGTTTGTTATACAGTTGATCAACACAAAGGTGACGCGAACCTTCGATCCTCAGGATAATTGAAACTTGCTTTAAATTGGTTGTTTCATAGCTAATTTGTTGCTATATTTGGAGCTGGAATTTTTGCATTTTTTGGCTGAGAAAAGGGCGAGAGTTGTTGAGTTTCTAGCTAATTTTGGCTGGTTTTGTTGTTTTTAAAAGCTGAAATTTGGTGTATTTTTACTGGTTTTTGGGGGCTGCTTTGAAATTGCTTCAACATGGTTTCTTAGATGTTTGGATCTGATTTTTAGGTGTCTTTTGGGGTTAGTTTTATGTGTGTTCAGCCATAGGGATATCCATATCCATCGTGATATTAGCACAATTTTACTACTTGAGCGGGTAAAAACACGCTATAACCTTAAGTGTTGGGCCCGGGCTTGCCCGGGCCAATTCCATATATATATAT
>MU774162.1:0-18189 GCA_026770625.1 Nicotiana glauca
TGGCCCTGTATTGAAGTTTTTCAAATGGATTAATCGTGTGTTAAGAGATGAATCGGCAAAACTCAAAATCTCCATAGTCTTTACAACTTTTAATTGCAAAAATTTTCTAAAAAGAAGATCAAATTTCCCCTAGTTTAAGAAATCATGAGGAAGTTGATGTTGATCTCATCATGTACTGTGAATGAATCACTGCTCGTTAAAAGGCTAAAGAACAGACCTTTAATCAGATTTTGATGTAGCTAAGACCAGATGACAAAAATAATGAAAGGACTTAGTAGTTAAACTGTTAAGAGAGTGCGACTAGCGTAGTCAACAGCATCATGATCATGGTCCCTAAGCGTATCTGTGTAAGTTGTTAGACAATTATCATGTTACTGAATCAAAAGAAAACAACCACTATCATTTAAGATAAATCAAAGGCCACTTTCAGATAAATTGCAAGATATGTAATCCTCACTAAGATATAAAGCTACATTATATGGACTTCCAATCAAAACTTTGTTACAGACTTATTAGCATCAGAAGCACTAATCAAATGATAGTAATAATAATGATGATTATGTTAACAACAAAACTTTTGTTACAAAAGACATAGAATTAAACACGATACCTCGTAAGAAGGACCTTCATCTAGGAATCGATAAGCCGACATTTGTCAACGTTAAATCCTCTTAAGTTTAAAGCAATATAACAATAATAAAGCTGCAAAAACATGAAAATGCATTACCAGGAAATATCAATGGTGGAGAAAATGACAAGTTTACCAGAAAATACAATGGACTGGACTAAGAATCATGATCACTAACCAGAAAACAGGACCCCAAACCTCTGCCACATGCTTGAAATGGCATAGGCTATTTGTTCAGACATAAGCAAGAACAATCAACAGATTAACATGGTACTAAAATAATTTTTAAACATGGTTTACCAAGAAATAAATTTTTAATAAATACTCGGTTGGTTGTACTTACCAAAAAAACAACAAATATTGGGCTGGTAGCACATAAAGAACAAGCAATTCAACACAAGTGGTAGTTTGGTGTTCTGTTTATTGTCATCAGAAATAGTATAATATAACAATTGATTAATCATTTTCGTAGACTTTGACCTTGTCAAGTCTTCCTTAATGTTTACATGCCCGCTTCAAAAATCTAAACACTCTACATTTTTCCCTAATTCAAAGAGTCATTAAATCAAGTCATCTTTTTAAATCTTAAGGAGAAGAACGAAACCAAAATAACATCAAGATGTATCATCATTTCTGCAAGCAACAGTTGGGTACCTTCCAAT
Organism: Nicotiana glauca; assembly: GCA_026770625.1. Classification (NCBI taxonomy): domain Eukaryota; kingdom Viridiplantae; phylum Streptophyta; class Magnoliopsida; order Solanales; family Solanaceae; genus Nicotiana; species Nicotiana glauca. The sequence goes on from MU774162.1 coordinate 1,291, forward strand.
TTTCCCCTTTACTCCTGTTCGGCTTTACCATTTGCAATTACTATATATTTTACTAGTTTGTATAATGCATAGAACTTAAACGGTTAAAACTCCCAAACTGTTGAATATGAGAATCAACACTCTGGCATTGACTATACTGGGAAGGCAGAAAGAAAACCCTTGAAAAAGGAGGAAACTAAAATCCAAGTGAACTTTCATTAGCGACTTTTAGGAGGAAAAAAAAAAGAGGAAGCCGTAGTTATCAAGCAAATCTGAACCATATGTAAAGATTATTATGACCCTTTATGTAGGGAAGGAAAAAAGACCATCGTTTCGTGTTTATTGAGTCAAGAACTCAAAAATGCATGTCCCAGATTTTTATCAATATTGTCCCTTATGTTTGAGTAATATATTTTGGTTCTTCAAATATAACTATGATGATATTTAGTTCCTTAAGTATAATAAAGTGGAATATCTTTTATTTTTATGTGTGTGTATATATATACACGCACACATATTTTGTATGTTAATATACAAAAATTATATAAATTTTATATATTTTTTCGGCTACCTGATATAAATATACACTTTCTTGTGCGTGTTAAAAGTTATAATACAATCTGAATATTCATTTACTTCAACAATATGCCTAGAAGTGATTTTGGTAGCTCTATTTTTTTTTTCAAATTTTAACTTTTCTTTTTGGAAAAATCAAACAAAATTTTTAAAAGAAAAACTTTAAACATTAAAATCTTAAATTTATCAGCTTTGTACTATTTTTAAATGAAAAAGTTTCAACCCCGTAATTGATCTTGGACAGATTCTGTCAGTGAAACTAAAGGTGCTCCACTTTAGCATACTTAAGGGACTAAATATGCTCAATGTTATATTTGATGGAACAAAATAGACTTTCCCTCAAAGAAAAGGGATAATATTGGCTAAAACGTTACGTGGGTCAAACTGATTTTGGCGGTTTAAAATGGGCTGAGTTAATAAATGGGCGGGTCATTAATCCGCCCAAAGGTAACTTGGGACGAGATATGATGGTTTAAGATAGGGTAAATTTGTGACGACCCGGCCAGTCGTCTCATAAGTTACCGCTATGTTTCCCCCATTTCTGCTTCTTATTGCTTTGTTTATAGGGTCTATGGGTGATCGGGTTGGTTGGCTCGGGTTTGGATAGGTTTTGGTAAGGTTTGAGATACTTAGTCTCTTTTAAGGAAGCTTAAGTTGGAAAAGTCAACCGGATGTTGACTTATGTGTTAGAGGGCTCGGATGTGAGTTCCGATGGTTTGGATAGCTTCGGAAGGTGATTTGGGAATTAGGAGCGTGATCGGAATGTGTTTTGGACATCCATAGTAGATTTAGGCTTGAATTGGCAGAATTGGTATTTTGGCGTTTTCCGGTTGATATGTGAGATTTTGATATAGGGGTCGGAATGGAATTCCGGGAGTTGCAGTAGTTCCATTGTATCATTTGGGACGTGTGTGCAAATTTCAGGTCATTCAGACGTGGTTTGGTATACTTTTTGATCGAAAGCAGAATTTAGAAGATTTTAGAACCCTAGGCTTGAATCTGATGTGATTTGGTTGATTTGATGTTGTTTGAGATGTTTTGAAGATCGGTATAAGTTTGGATGGTAGTATAAGACTTGTTGGTACTTTTGGTTGAGGTCCCGGGGGCCTCGGGGTGATTTTGGATGGTTGACGGAAGATTTGGAGTTGAGTTTGAGAGCTAAAGCCATTTTGTTGCTGTCATAACCGCATCTACGGTTGAAGGATCGTAGGTGCGACCTCGCGGATGCGGGAGACCAGTCGCAGAAGCGGAAGAGCCTAGGAATGGCAGGAACCACAGAAGCGGTTGAGGAACTGCACCTGCGGTGGCGTAGGTATGGATGGTGCATCGCATCTTGGTCGAGTAAGTGAAAACCGCAGATGCGGTGCCTTGGACCGCAGATGCGGTAGATGGACCGCAGATGTGGTGGTATAATTCTTCCTTCGCGATTTTCAGAGGGTTTCACCATTTTTAAACGCGAATTCTGGAGTTTTGGGCGATTTTGAAGAGAGAATTCAAGGAGACTTCATTGAGGTGAGGTTTTGGATCATGAAAACTCGTTCCTATAATATTATTTCACGGATTAGAGCTGTAATTAAGGGAAATTACGGGTTAAACATGGGGGAAACTAGGGCTTGGAAATTAGGCCTTTGATTGAGGATTTGAAGGACCATGTATGGTCGGATTTTAGAACTTTTGATATGTATGAACTCGTGGAGAGATAAGAAATCTAATGATGTAAATTTTATCGAATTCCGAGACGTGGTCCCGGGGGTCGAGTTTGGATAATTTCAGGATTTATGTTGTAAATTGATTATTTCCGCATGGGCTTCGTTCCCTTAGCATATTTTGACGTCGTGATTCTGTTTTTGGATAGATTCGATGCGAGTTGAGGCTGATTCGAGGGGCAAAGACGTTGCAGGCAAGAGTTTGGATCAGATTAAGGTGAGTAATGATTCTAAATGTTGTCCTAAGGGTATGAAACTCCGGATTGCACATCGTGGTGCTATATTAAGGTGATGCACTCGCTAGATAACAAGCGTGGGGTTGTGCACCTTTGGGGATTGTGACTTAGTCCGTCCTGAATGATTGTTTTACAGCGTATTTGACTGAAAACTATTTGCTATCATCATGTTTTGGGCGGAATGTCATATTTGGGCCTCGTGCCAACTATTTGGGCCCTTAGGGGATATTTACTAATATTTCCTCATTGTTTTGACTTTATGCTTGTACTCAGTCATGTTATATACTACTATTTTCATAACTCAACCATGTCTACTCTGTTTTAATACATTAAATGATATTGAGCATCATGTTTTACTGTTGCCCGAGTGGCTTGTGAGATTCTGACTGAGTAAGGCCGAGGGCCTATGTTGTGAGGAAACACCTGATTATGATTATGAGGCCAAGGGCCTGAGATTTGTACGCCACGAGGTGACTTGTTGATATGAGGCTGAGGGCCTATGTGATTATTCCATGAGATGGCTTGATATTGCGCTCGGGCCGTAAGGAGCCCCTCTAGGAGTCTGCACACCCTCACTGAGCGCGGGTACCCATTGTTATATGAGATATAGCCTAAGGGGCTGGTGTTGTTCTATGATGTTGCCCGAGGGGCGGATTTTTATTGACATTGTGCCCGAGGGGTGATTCTTTATGTGTTTATCTTTCCTAGTTACCTGTCACTTGTTTAATTGTTAAAAAGGCATTTTCAAGAAGTTTAAATTGAACTAAAGTGACTTCACATATTTCTACTGTTTCATTGTTTTTACTGCTTCTTTATAGCATGTTGGTGTGCTTATACGTGATTTCTTATTACTCAGACTGCATTTATTATTGTTACTCACTGAGTTGGAGTACTCACTTTAATCCCTGCACCTCGAGTGCAGATTCAGGCGCATCAGGTCCTGCTTGCGAGGGTTGAGAGAGCTTCCAGCAGATTCCGGACATTCACTAGGTAGCTGCCCGGCGATTCGCAGTCTAGTGCTTCTCCCTCTATCTTATTTTTCCTCTGTTTTTGTTATGTAATAGTTGAGTTGACTCTTTCAGACTTGTAGTATTGTTATAGATGCTCATGACTGGTGACACACCGACGTCGGGTTATGTCTATTCTACAACTGTATTATTTACCTTATTTTGGGATTGTTATTATTATGTTAAGGCTTGGTTTTATTACTTAATTGCTTAAAATGAATTGGGAATGTGTCGGCTGGCCTTGTCTTCACGAGAGGTGCCATCACGATCGGGTCCGGGTTTAGGGTTGTGACAAGTTAGTATCAGAGCCTAGGTTACATAGGTCTCACGAGTCATGAGTAGGTTTAGTAGAGTCTCGTAGATCGGTATGAAGACGTCTGTATTTATCCTCGAGCGACTGCAGAACCTTTAGGAAAAACTTCATATTCTTGAGATTCTTGTCGTGCTAATTTTTTGATCTGAGTACTAAACTTCTGTTATTCTATTCTCTCACAGATGGTGAGGACACGCGCTATCGATCAGGATGGACGACCACCAGTACCACCAGTTGTGGCCACTAGAGGCCGAGGACGCGGTTGCGGTAGGGGCAGGGGTGTGGCCCGCACAGCAGCTAGGGCAGTACCTGTAGATCCACCAGCCACCCCAGTTCAGGATCAGGTCTCAGTTGTGGACGCTCCAGCAGCACCAGTTGTGCCCATTGTGATTCCGGGTCTTCAGGAGGCCTTGGCTCATATTCTATCGGTATGCACTGGCCTAGCTTAGGTGGTTTCAGTTACTACAGCCGCAGCTACTTCTCAGGTCGGGGGAGGCAATCAGACACCTGAGCAAGTCGTGCAGGGACTTCAGACACCGGAGGCATATCCAGCCCAGCCGGTTGCAGCTGCTCGGGACTATGTAGCTCCTGCAATGCCAGAGGATGAGCAGCGCAGGTTGGAGAGGTTTGGTAGACTTCAGCCTCCAACTTTCAGCGGTGCAGAGGGCGAGGATGCCCAGGGTTTCTTAGATAAGTGTTAGAGGATTCTTCGCACAGCAGGTATTTTGGAGACCAGCGGGGTCGCTTTCACTACTTTTCAGTTTTCTGGAGCTGCATTCACTTGGTGGGAGGCATTTAAGAGGTGTAAGCCTGTTAGTGCAACACCCCTTACTTGGCAGTAGTTCTCCATTCTCTTTTTGGAGAAATATGTACCGCAGTCTCGTAGAGAGGAGCTGCGCAGACAATTTGAGTGGTTGCATCAGGGAGATTGATTGTGACGCAGTATGAGATGAGGTTCTCAGAGTTAGCTTGTCATGCTATTTGGTTGGTTACGACAGATAGAGAGAGGATTAGGAGGTTTGTTGATGGCCTTACTTATCAGCTTCGTATTCTCATGACCAAGGAGAGGGTGTCTAGTGCTACTTTTGAGGAGGTTGTTGACATTGCTCGTGAAATTCAGTCAGTTCGTTGCCAGGAGCGAGAGGAGATGGAGGCCAAAAGGCCTCGAGGATCGGGTAGTTATAGCGGTGCTCCTTCGAGAGGTCAGTTTCAGCACGGCAGAGGCCGCCCATTCAGGCATGCTTAGCTAGCTCGCCCAAGTTATCATGGGGCGTCATCGGGTCATGGTTCTCACAGTTCTCATCAGGGCCAGTCATCACTTAGTGCCTTTTGTCACACCTCCTTTTTCGCTTATTATACCCCGTGAAGGGTATAATAAAAGGAGTTTTTCCAATTAAAGGACAATCGAAACGGGATTCGTTTATTAAGAGATTCAGAGTCACCACTTGGGAGATTTATGGTGTCCCAAGTCACCGGTTTGAATCCCGAATCGAGGAAAGGGTTTGACTCTGTATTAAGAAGGTAAGATTATTAAAAAGGCGCCTAAAGTGACTAACGTCTTTTAACTTTGCGAAGGGCCGTGAAATTCGCTATACGGCACGCTCCAAATGCTAAGTATTTTTAATTAAGTAACTACTGAGGGCCCCGCAATTTGTATATTTTATTTGGTGAGGCTCGTCTCATTTTATTATTAGAAGGCCAACCTAAAGAAACTAAGATTTTCTATTTATTATTTGTCTCTAAGAGGCCGATTAATTAACATTTATAAATTCGGGCCTCGAATTCAAGTCCGAATTCAAACAAAAGGGAATATCCTTTTAGCTTGAACCCGCTACCTAATTCGAAACCCAATTTTATATTTGTGAATTAATTTTCCATATTCCTATGTAATTTTATAAATGGGGTTTTGACTTATGACAACTTTTTGGGCCTTAGAATCTTGGCCCAGTCCTGGCCTCTGACACCAACTTTATAATTGGGATTCACGTGAATTCCATTAACAGGAGACCAATTTACAGTAGGAAGATATCAATTCAACAAATTATGGGTTGTTACTTATATAAAAAAAAAACAATATCTGAAAATTGAATTTCTAGTTCCAGTTCATTGACACTAATTAACCTTGAATTAATCAAGTTCATCTCAATCACTACTTAAGCTTGGGCATGGATTCAAACTCGAACGAAACTAATTTTCAAAGAGAAACAGGATTTTGATTCGATTTCACCATTTGAGTCACTAGCCTATTCCTTTTCATTTTTATTTTAGCATGGACAAGAAGAGGTGATTCACGTGAGATTTTATTTGAACAGACTTTTAAGATCTAATTAAACGAACTCAAAATTGAGCCATTGAACCTACTGAACTTTACTGAACAAATTGAACTTAAACAATCATTTAAACAAATTGAACCCATTATCATTAGATACTATATTTAAACATGTTTAAGTTCGAAACAATCTATATCAGGCTGAAGCAGTCCAAAACAAATCCGATCTAAGTCAATTCCATATTCAAGAGAACAAAACAATATCTAATTAATCTAGTCTACACCAACATTGAATGAGTACCACAAATTCAATAAGTTCAAACAGTCCTCACTTATACAGTCCTAATTAGAGAGTTATAACACAAACAAACAAGTTTAAGCTACATAACTATCCATTATTTATTAAACTACAATTATAGGCATCCAATGAGCACAAATCTGGAAAGATGACTTCATTTTTCATTCCAATTTGAAACTACACCATTGTGAACTCAAAAGTGTACCTGGAATACAACGAAAAGAGGAGAAACAGGAGATCAGCAGCAACTCAGGAATTAGCCCAGCAATATAGAACAACCAATAGCCCAGAGAATAAATCCAGCAATTCAGGAATATTTTAAAAAACTCGAACAAACCAGCAGATTGAGCTAAATACCACTTGAAATATACTCAGCTAACCCAAAATATAATAGACCCAACCAAAACTAGCTCAATTGAACCCACAACTGTTCAAACCCCAAGCCAATATGCTTTAGAAACTCCAGCAACCAAAAGAAGAGGAAAAACCAAGCAAAACTAAACCAGAAAACCAATGCAACAGTATTTTTGGGCTTTTTACAAGATATTTGTATGTTTTTGGATTTTTTGGGGAAAATTAAGAGTAAAATTAAAGGTTTATACTACAGGAATTCAGATTTGAACCTCTTTTAGTTTTTGAAATTCAAATTTGAGTTTAAGCTATTAAGAAGAGGATTTTTGGGGAAATTTATAAGCTGAAAGGTTTTTAAATTTTTTCAGAGGTTCTAAACTTGTTAGTGAAGGCATTAGGGGTGCCTTTTATAGGCAAAGAATGGGGCAGAAGGTTCTGGAATCTTTTCACTATTTTCTCCCTTTTTATTTCAGATTTTGACTATTAGACCCTAAATTAATGCCTTGTTACCCAAGTTACTGCATTAAAATGCAGAAAACTTACACTAAAGTCCCCTTCTAGAAGGTCCTAGGGTAATCTTTTAACTACACAATACCTATACTATCCTTGTTTTGGTTTTGAATTTACTATTCTTAATAAAATTACCTTTTTCTATGCCCAAACTACCCTTAAAACCCTCTTGAAATTACTAACCAAACCAGGCCCCCAAACCTTTTATCTGAGTTCATATTTAACTACGGTTAATAAAGAGTTCAAGCAATTCAGCTATAACCAAACAACTAACCCTAACTACTGAATTAAGGAACAATCATTGAAGTGTAATTAAACTAAAACTAATTAATCTAACAAAACTATTGATTTAATCAAGCCAAAATCAAACAGTATCCAAACAGATTTGAAACAATAATTAAAATGAAACAAAATCGAATTACAAAACAATTATCGGAACAGACTAAAATACATAGGACAATCAAACTACTGAATTAAAGGCTATAAATCATGCGTTTAAATCAAGTACTTCACTAATTATTAAAATTGCCAGGACACATACTGAATCAAAAAATAAAAACAAAAAAGAAATAGAAAAAAAATCAGAACTAAAAGAAAAGAGAAAAAAATACCTAATTGGATTATGAACCCGGCCAGGCCTTTGCAAACTTTGGACTGGAACTTGTCCTTAATCATGTATTTCTATGAGAAACACAAGATTAAGGACTATCACAGTCCAAAAATAAAAAGAAATCCGCAATTTGAAAATTAGGGTTTTGAGTTCCAATTTCGATCTGAAATTCGAGGAGATGTATGAGGATTTGGACAAAAGTGGCTATGGATTTGGGAAGAAAACCTTGGGGAGAACACATGGTGTAAGGCTGGGGTCGTCTGGTGGTGGCGCCGCCGTGTACGGCGGAGGAGGCGACCACTGCTTTGGTTATTCGAAGGGTTCGGAGGGGATTTAAGAAAAAGTGAGGCTGGATTCGTAATGGGTAGGGTGAGGAGCAGCTATGGTGTATTCTTGGGAGTGTTTGGAGCATCGCCGCCGGCGGAGGCAATTTTCGGCCGGCGGGGCCACGGTGTATACACCGGCGGTACAGGGGGGAGGATGATACGAGGAGGATGAGAAATATTTTTTTAGGTTTAATGTATTTTTGGACACTTTTATGATAATGCGAGACTCAGCTGTGGCCGTTGGATTAAACAGATTGGATGGTTGAGATCAAACGACGCCAAACAACGTCATTTCAATATGGGAGGGTTGGACCGGCCTGAGTTGGGGAAAATGAACTGGGTTGGTGAGGGTGAATTGGATTGGGCTGGGGAAAATTATTTGAATGGACCAATTCGTCCATTTATATGGACAGCCCCCATCCCTTTGTATTTTTTATTTTTCTTTTCAATTTGTTTTTCCTTTTTTCATTTTTTGTATTTTTTATATTTTTGATTTATAAAAATACAAAAAATTAAAATAAAGACCTAATATAATTTGAAGTTAAACTAATTAATTCCTAAAATTATTTAAAAAAAATTTTTTTGTGACAAATTCAACAATTAACATTTAAGCATGCAAAAGACTATTTTTGTTATTTTCCTTATACTTTGTTTTAAAAAAAATAACTGAACTACTAATTAATCCTAAAATATGAAATTAAAACCTAAAATGCAAATGTCAAGTATATTTCTTATATTTTCATATGAATTAAAATGCACAAACAAAATGCAAACAATTAACAGCAAATAACACAAAATTCATAAAATTGTAAAAATAAAGAAAAAATCATTTTGTTTGAATTTTTTGGGAATAATTCATATATAGGGCAAAAATCACGTGCTCACACCTTTCTAGCTCAGAGTTCATCCCGTGCTCCATCAGTCCAGGGCTCTTCTATGCCAAGTGTATCTGCTAGTCATTCCGATGCTAGGGGTTCCCTTCAGTTCCATCTCCATCACCCGGGAGTTGCTATGAGTGTGGAGAGATGGGCCATATATGGAGGTAGTGTCCTCGTCGTCTTGGGGGTTTATCTCAGCAGAGGGGTCAGCGGTCGGCTTCAGCACCAGTTGCTTCATTACCATCCACCCACCCAGCTAGGGGTGGAGGTCAGTCAGCTAAGGGTCGCCCTAAAAAGAGAGGTCGATCAGGTGGCGGTCAGGCCCATTTTTATGCACTTCCAGCTAAACCAGGTGTTATTGCTTTCGATGTTGTTATTACAGGTATTGTTTTAGTCTGCCGCAGAGATGCCTTTGTATTATTTGATCCCGGTTCCACCTTTTCTTATGTGTCATCATACTTTGCACGTAATCTGATTCAGAAGGGAAGAACTTGCATCAGTTATTTGGATATGCCCCATGAGTCTCTTATTTCACATGTTCATGTATCTACTCCGGTGGGCGATACTGCTGTTGTAGACCGTGTGTTCCGGTCATGTGTGGTGACTATTGGGGGTCTGGAGACCTGAGTGGATCTGTTGTTATTAGATCGATGTTATTTTGGGCATGGATTGGCTATCTCCGTGTCGTGCTATTCTGGGCTGTCATGCTAAGACAATCACATTGGGTATACCGGGTGTGCCACGGATTGAGTGGCAAGGTTTGACTAATTATGTTTCCAGTAGGGTGATTTCCTTCTTGAAGGCCCAGTGTATGGTTGGGAAGGGTTGTCTTTCATAATTAGCATTTGTGAGGGATGTCGGTGTAGAGACTCATAGTATTGATTCTGTTCCCATTGTTAGGGATTTTCTCGATGTGTTTCCCGTAAACCTGCCGGGCATGCCATCGGATAGGGATATTGACTTTGGTATTAATCTGGTTCCAAGCACTCAGCCCATTTCTATTTCACCATATCGCACGGCACCAGCGGAGCTGAAGGAGTTTAAGGAGCAGCTTTATGAGCTCCTTGAGAAGGGGTTCATTAGGCCTAGTGTGTCACCTTGGGGAGGGTCGGTTCTATTTATGAAGAAGAAGGATGTCGCTATGAGGATGTGCATTGATTACAGGCAGTTAAACAAGGTAACAGTTAAGAACAAGTATCCTTTGCCTCGCATTGATGATTTATTCAACAAGCTTCAGGGAGTGAGAGTGTTCTCCAAGATTGATCTCTGTTCAGGTTATCACCAGTTAAAGATCAGGGACTCGGATATTCTTAAGACAGCTTTTAGGACCAGATATGGTCATTATGAGTTCTTGGTAATATCTTTTTGGCTGACCAATGCCCCAGCAGCGTTCATGTATTTGATGAACGGCGTGTTCCGACTGTATCTAGACTCGTTTGTCATAGTCTTTATTGATAATATTCTGGTATACTCGCATAGTCAGGAGGAGCACGCGAAGCATTTGAGAGCTGTGTTGTAGAGATTGAGGGAGGAGAATCTTTATGCAAAGTTCTCCAAGTATGAGTTCTGGATCGGTTTCGCGGCATTCTTGGGGCACGTGGTGTCCAGTGAGGGTATTCAGGTTGATCCGAAGAATATAGAGGCGGTTTAGAGTTGGCCCAGACTATCCTCAGCCATAGAGATTCGTAGTTTTCTTGGTTTGGCGGGCTATTATCGCCAGTTTGTTCATGGATTTTGATCTATCGCATCGGCCTTGACCAAGTTGACTTAGAAGGGTGCTTCAATTATATGGTCGGATGAGTGTGAAGAGAGCTTTCAGAAGCTCAAGACAGACTTGACCACAGCTCCAGTGTTAGTTTTGCCATCAGCTTCAGGTTCATACACCGTGTATTGTGATGCTTCAAGAATTGGTATTGGTTATGTGTTGATGCAAGAAGGTAGAATTATTGCTTATGCTTCTCGTTAGTTGAATCCCCATAAGAAGAACTACCCTGTTCATAATTTGGAGTTGGCTGCTATTGTGCACGCATTAAAGATTTGGAGGCATTATTTGTATGGTGTCTTGTGAGGTGTTTACTGATCATTGTAGCCTCTAGAAGGATCTTAATTTGAGACAGCGGAGGTGGTTGGAGTTGCTGAAGGATTATGATATTACTATTTTATACCATCCGGGGAAGGTCAATGTGGTGGCCGATACGTTGAGCCGAAATGCGGTGAGTATGGGGAGTTTGACATATATTCCGGTTGGGGAGAGACCTCTTGCAGCTGATTTTTAGGCCTTGGCCAATCGGTTCATGAGGTTAGATATTTCGGAGCCTAGTCGGGTATTGGCTTGTGTGATTTCTCGGTCTTCTTTATATGATCGCATCAGAGAGCGCCAGTATGATAATCCTCATATGCTTGTCCTTAAGGACAGAGTTTAACATGATGATGCCAGAGATATGACTATTGGTGATGATGGGGTGTTGAGGATGCAGGGCCAGATTTGTATGCCCAATGTGGATAAGCTTCAGGAGTTGATTTTGGAGGAGGCCTATAGCTCGCGGTATTCTATTCATCCGGGTGTCGCGAAGATGTATCAGGATCTGAGACAGCATTATTGGTGGAGGAGAATGAAGAAAGACATTTTGGGATTCGTAGCTCGGTGTCTCAATTGTCAGCATGTGAAATATGAGCATCAGAGACTGGGTGGCTTGCTTCAACAGATGGATATTTCTGAGTGGAATGGGAGCGGATCACCATGGACTTTGTAATTAGGCTCCCACAGACTTTGAAGAAGTTCGATGCTATTTGGGTGATTGTGGATCGGCTGACCAAGTCCCCGCACTTCATTCCTGTGTGTACTACCTATTCTTCAGAGTGGTTGGCAGAGATCTATATCCGGGAGATTGTTTGTTTGCATGGTGTCCCATTTTCCATCATTTTAAATAGGGGCACTCAGTTTACTTAGCAGTTTTGGAGGTCTGTGCAGCGAGAGTTGGGTACTCAGGTTGAGTTGAGCACAACTTTTCACCCTCAGACGGACGGAGAGTCCGAGCGCACTATTCAGATATTGGAGGACATGTTGCATGCTTGTGTCATTGATTTTGGAGTGTCATGGGATCAGTTTCTACCGCTTGCAGAGTTTTCTTATAACAACAACTACCGGTCGAGTATTCAGATGGCTCCATATGAGGCATTATATGGGAGGCGGTATAGATCTCCAGTTGGTTGGTTTGAGTCGAGTGAGGCTAGGCTATTGGGGATAGATTTGGTGCGGGATGCTTTAGACAAGGTAAAGGTGATTCAGGAGAGGCTTCGTATAGCGCAGTCGAGATAAAAGAGTTATGCTGACAGGAAGGTTCGGGATATGTCCTACATGGTTGGTGAAAAGGTTCTGCTGAAGGTTTCACCCATGAAGGGTGTTATGAGATTTGGGAAGAAGGGTAAATTGAGTCATCGGTTCAGGGCCTTTTGAGGTACTTCGGAGGATTGGGGAGGTGGCTTATGAGCTTGCTTTGCCACCCAGCTTGTCGAGTGTGCAACCGGGTATTTTATGTTTCTATGCTCCGGAAGTATATTGGGGATCCGTCTCATGTGATGGATTTCAGCACGGTTCAGTTAGATGATGATTTGACTTATGATGTGGAGCCAACAACTATTTTGGAGCGTCAGGTTCGAAAGCGGAGATCAAAGCATATAGCTTCAGTGAAAGTGCAGTGGAGAGGTCGGCCCGTGGAGGAGGCTACATGGGAGAACGAGCGGGAGATGCGGAGTAGATATCCTCACATGTTTGAGGCTTCATGTATGTTTCTTGACTCGTTCGAGGATGAACATTTATTTAAGAGGGGGAGGATGTGATGACCCGTCCAGTTATCTCATGAGTTACCTCTCCGTTTCTCTCATTTCTGCTTCTTATTGCTTTGTTTATCGGGTCTATGGGTGATCGTGTTGGTTGGCTCGGGTTCGGGGAGGCTTTGGTAAGGTTTGAGACACTTAGTCTCTTTTAAGGAAGCTTAAGTTGAAAAAGTCAACCGGATGTTGACTTATGTGTTAGAGAGCTCGGATGTGAGTTCCGATGGTTTGGATAGCTTCAGAAGGTGATTTGGGACTTAGGAGCGTGATCGGAATGTGTTTTGGAGGTCCGTAGTAGATTTAGGCTTGAATTGGCAGAATTGGTATTTTGGCGTTTTCCGGTTGATAGGTGAGATTTTGATATAGGGTTTGGAATGAAATTTCAAGAGTTACAGTAGTTCCATTGTAACATTTGGGATATGTGTGCAAAATTTCAGGTCATTCGGACGTGGTTTGGTATACTTTTTGATCGAAAGCGGAATTGAGAAGATTTTAGAAACCTAGGCTTGAATCCGATGTGTTTTGGTTGATTTAACGTTGTTTGAGATGTTTTGAAGATCGGTATAAGTTTGGATGGTAGTATAAGACTTGTTGGTACTTTTGGTTGAGTTCCCGAGGGCCTCGGGATGATTTCGGATGGTTGACGGAAGGTTTGGAGTTGAGTTTGAGAGCTCAAGCCATTTTGTTGCTATCATAACTGCATCTGCGGTTGAAGGATCGTAGGTGCGACCCCGCAGATGCGGGAGACCAGTCGCAGAAGCGGAAGAGCCTATGAATGGCAGGAACCACAGAAGCAGTTGAGGAACCGCACCTGCTGTGGCGTAGGTATAGATGGTGCATCGTAGATGCGAATTTTGGTCGAGTAAGTGAAAACCGCAGATGCGGTGCCTTGGACCGCAGATGAGGTGGATGGACCGCAGGTGCAAAAAGCCTGGGTCAGAATGTATATAATTCTTCCTTCGCGATTTTCAGAGGGTTTCACCATTTTTAAACTCGAATTCTGGAGTTTTGGGAGATTTTGAAGAGAGAATTCAAGGAGACTTCATTGAGGTGAGGTTTTGGATCATGAAAACTCATTCCTATAGTATTATTTCGCGGATTAGAGCTGTAATTAAGGGAAATTAAGGGTTAAACGTGGGAGAAACTAGGGCTTGGAAACTTAGGCCTTTGATTGAGGATTTGAAGGACCATGTATGGTCGGATTTTAGAACTTTTGCTATGTATGAACTCGTGGAGAGATAAGGAATCTAATGATGTAAATTTTATCGAATTCCGAGATGTGGTCCCGGGGGTCGTGATTCTCTTTTTGGATAGATTCGACGCGAGTTGAGGCCAATTCGAGGGGCAAAGGCGTCGCGGGCTAGAGCTTGGACCGGATTGAGGTGAGTAATGATTGTAAATATTATTCTGAGGGTATGAAACCCCGGATTGCACATCGTGGTGCTATATTGAGGTGACACACATGCTAGATGATGAGCGTGGGATCGTGCACCGTTGGGGATTGTGACTTAGTCCGTCTCGAATAACTGTTTTACTGCGTATTTGACTGAAAACTATTTGCTATCATCATGTTTTGGGCGAAATGCCATATTTGGGCCTCGCGCCAACTATTTGGACCCTTAGGAGATATTTACTTATATTTTCTCACTGTTTTGACTTTATGCTTGTACTCAGTCATGTTATATACTACTATTTTCATGACTCAGCCACGTCTACTTTGTTTTAATACATTAAATGATATTTTAGACTGGGCATCATGTTTTACTGTTGCCCGAGTGGCTTATGAGATTCTGACTGAGTAAGACCGAGGGCGTATGTTGTGAGGAAACACCTGATTATAATTATGAGGCCGAGGGCCTGAGATTTGTACACCACGAGGTGGCTTGTTGATATGAGGCTGAGGGCCTATGTGATTATGCCACGAGATGGTTTGATATTGTGCTTGGGCCGTAAGGAGCCCCTCCAGGAGTCTGCACACCCCCAGTGAGCGCGGGTACCCATTGTGATATGAGATATAGCCCGAGGGATTGGTGTTGTTCTTTGATATTGCCCGAGGGGCAGATTTTCGTTGACATTGTGCCCTAAGGGCGGTTCTTTATGTGTTTATCTTTCCTGGTTGTCTGTCACTTACTTGCTTAATTGTTAAAAAGGCATTTTCAAGAAGTTTAAACTGAACTAAAGTGACTTCACATATTTCCACTATTTTATTATTTTTACTGGTTTTTAATGCTTCTTTATAGCCTGTTGGTGTGCCTATACGTGATTTCTTATTACTCAGACTGCATTTATTATTGTTACTCACCGAGTTGGAGTAATCACTATACTCCATGCACCCCGAGTGCAGATTCAGGCGCATCAGGTCCTGCTTGCGAGGGTTGGGAGAGCTTCGAGCGGATTCAGGAGATTCACTAGGTAGCTGCCCGGCGATTCGTAGCCTAGTACTTCTCCCTCTATATTATTTTTCCTCTGTTTTAGTTATGTAATAGTTGATTAGACTCTTTCAAACTTGTAGTATTATTATAGATGCTCATGACTGGTGACACCCCGACGTCGGGCTATGTCTATTCCGCAACTGTATTGTTTACCTTATTTTGGGATTTTTATTATTATGTTGAGGCTTGGTTTTATTAATTAGTTGCTTAAAATGAATTGGGAATGTGTCGGCTGACCTTGTCTTCACGAGAGTCGCCATCACGACCAGGTCCGGATTTAGGGTCGTGACAAAAATTTTGGGAGATATTTACTTATCTAATTTTGAAACTTTATTTACCATCGCTATTGAGGTTTTAACTTACTTATCAATTTTATACAAAATAATGTATTAGATTCTAATATACCATACTTTCTCTCACTCTTGCACCCCAAAACTAAAATTATAAAATAACAGAAGAATGTTTGGCCTCTATCTCCTTAATTTCATCCATATCTTTACGAGAACAAAGAGATTTGGCATCAAGAAATTCTATCACATTTTTTATTTCTTTAATTTTTTTTGTTTCTTTTTCTACGTTAAACAATGAACGAATTATAACTATTGAATAAGGGAAGATCGTTAATTTCTTTTAGCTTACGAAATCAATAAGAAATAGTATTAATCAGAAGCAAGCAGATTGGATTGAAAAAAATGTTAATCCATTAAAAAGCTTATAAGCATTGAATTCGAAAATCGAAATTCGCAAAATTATTTTTTGTTTTGATTGGGTGTTATTGTAAATTATATGTAATATCCTTTAGAGTTTATATCTCAATTTTGAGATATTTTGGTGAAGATCCGAAGTAATTTTGGTTGAAATTTTATGTTGAAACTCGAAAATGAAGATATAAATAAATTATATATATTTTGTATGTCGAGTATCAAAATGGTAAGTAAAATATCTACCACTTACATAATTGTATATAATATGTGTGTAAATTCTATGTAATTGTAGCTTTTGACCGAATTTTTTGTACAAAAAATGTATATTTAAATTTTAGATAAATTATAGATTTTGACCAAATTTCTATATATTTTGTAAAAAAACTTTAGTTACTTTCTGTAAATATGAAAAGTTAGAGAAAATCGGGTAAATAAGTTTAAAATCTATGTATACGAAAAACTCCTAATTTTGGGTGAGAGTCCTGATCATGCCCAACTATGCCTTATAAAAAGGACAATGCGGTCGCTGCAAATATAATCCGATTTACAAGTCTGGAGTCGAATCTCACAGAGAACTAAGGTTTAGCTACAGCTGTTCACTATCACCAAGAAGACAAGCTTGAAAAATTCCTAACTTATAGATATTTAGATTCTTGTGTTTAACTAATTAACTAATAAATTAAACTACTAAATTAACAACTAAATATACTAAGGGTTAGAGACAAGATTAAGGAGGTCTAGAGTTATAATTTCCCCAATTATCGGAATCCTTCCCGCTATGTCTTTTATAATTTCACTTAAGTATTCTCTACCAATCATGAGCACTCTTATTACCGTAAATCTCTCCCGAGTAATTACGACAATTTACTA
>MU774162.1:22262-52507 GCA_026770625.1 Nicotiana glauca
GTTGAACAAATAGAGAAAAGCTATGGCTCAATTATATAAAAACATAACAAGAATTTATCCTACAAAAGGTTCTATCAAAACTCTAGCTAACAAATTAGCTATTCATAATAGTATGTAAAAATACAATACTAAAAGTCATAACCAACAATGAAAAATAGAAAGAGGAAGGAAAAACTTGTAGAAGAATTCTCTGTCTCCCAATGTGTTCTTGCCTTCTTAGGTCTAATTTTTGTCCAAAATATGTCCCCTCCTTGTTCTTGGCCGGCCTCCTTTGTTTTATATAGGGTTCAGGGCTTAAAATTCCATGTTTTGTACATAAGTCCCTAAAATTTCCGCCTCCTGGCGCAGTTTTGCCGCGGTCGCGGTCAAACCGTGGCCAAACATGCCCTCTGATTCTTCAGTTGTCTGCGACCATCTTCTACCGCGGTTCTGCCGTGGTCGCGGTGGAACCGCGGTATTTTATCCTGTTCCGTTTGGAATTTGGAAAAACGCAAAACATGAAAGTTGTATCCCTTTGAGTTTTCTTTCCAACCATATATTATGGAGCCAAAAATTAGTTCTGAGTAAAACATTATGTTCATTTTACTAGACAGTATGCAATATGCCTCATCGAGTCTTCGTTTGTTATCAACTATCAAATTTGACCCCCGAACACGATCCCAGCTTAATTCCTTGAGCTTTTACTCAGAATTCAAAGCTACAAATCACTTAAATTCATTCCATAACATCTATATAGCTCGGAATCACACCTACAAGGCATAAAACACACAATTAGTGCAAAACACTAGCGATTAAAGCGCAAACTCAACTAAAGTGCAGTAAATTAGAGTGTAATAATCGACTAAAATACGTAATTATAGCCTATCATCAAGTCCAACCTGTCCAACTCTTATCAAGTTTTAATTAATGTGTATTATTTTCTTATGGATTGTTTAATTATAAAATAAAACTTTTTTTCTTTTATTATAGTCATATATAACATATCAAATAAGAAAGAATTATTTTAAAGATATTTTAGCAAAGTTATTCATAGATCAATTTGGACTAAAATCAACAGAACTTTAGAGGAATTGAGATGGGTTAAGTTTAACAAATGAACTGACAATGACCAATCCAACCTTAGGCGAGCTGGGCAGGATAAATGGCATTGGGCTCAAATTATCACTCCTACGTACAGTCAAACCCCCACATAATGTGGGCGAAGTGTAGCAATAGCCATTTTTAAACTCGCTATTTAAAATATATCTATAATTTACAATATATTTAAAGATTAGCCGATTCATCCAAATTTCAGGACTAAGTATCCTGGATTTGGAAATTCAGAACATGGTGTCTTGAATTTTTGAGTTGCTAATTTGAAATTTAGGACTACGTGTCCTGAATTTCTGAATTACAATTCACCCAAACATCAGGACAAAGTATCCCGGATTTGGAAATTCAAGACTTAGTGTCCTAAATTTTTAAGTTGCTAATTTAAAAATTCAAGACTAAGTATCCAACTACAATTCACCCAAACTTCAGGACTAAGTATCATGAATTTGAAAACTCAGGACTAAGTATCATGAATTTGAAAATTCAGGACTTAGTGTCCTAAATTTTTGAGCTGCTAATTTCAAATTCAGGACTAAGTATCCTGAATTTCTAAACTACTAATTTAAAATTCAGGACATAAGATTCGAACTTTTGGATACAATTTTCGAACTTTATGACACGATGTCCTAAAGTTTGAACTTTGAGGTTTAAACTCTAGGACATTGTGTCCTGAAGTTTGAGCGAAATTGACTAATCTTTATATCTTAAATAACACGCTTAAAAGTGGCTACCTAGTGCCATTTCCACACATAATGTATCTTTTTCTTTTTGTGCATGTACTTAGGTTGCCTAATACAGTCTCAAAGAACCATTATTAGCTTAAGTTATCCTTACTGAACATTGACTAAAAGTTATATCTATATATCTTAAACAAAAAAGTTATATTGTATAAAATTAAGGGATCGTCTAGTAGGGGGTATAAGAATAGTGTTGAATAAGGTGTATTAGTAATACAAGAATTAGTAATGCAAGCATTAGTTATGCAATGATTATTTCCTATACATTATTTGGTGCGGTGTATTAAAAATTAAAATATATTGCATAACTTTTAAAAAGCATTCAATGTTTATAACAATACCCTTCATATTCTTTAACTTTAAGGAACTTTAAGGATAATTTTATCTTTAACCATGCTAATGCATGCATTAATAGCATTTGCATTGCTAATACCATATTTTGCTATGTATTAGTGATGAGTGGTGATTTTACCACTCAATCTAGCCTCTTTTCCTTAGATTTTATATCCTTTTAATTATAAAATGAGGTTGTTTATGGTGGTGGTTGTTAGATTTTCAGGTAAATGATGCTACGAAGTGATTGGGATTGAATTGAAGTGGAATTGAGCAAAAGAGAGTGAAATCATGTAAAACTTCCAGTGATTCCGCTTCTGCATAAATTTGACCGCTTCTGCAGTGTAAGCCTGGATTGGGATTTTTGCTTCTGCGGAGGAAAAGCATAGAAGCGATCACGCTTCTGCGAAGAAAGAACTGCATCTGCGGTGACAACACAATTGACCAACTCCGCTTCTACGATGAGAGTTCCGCTTATGCGGAGCCGCACCTGCGATGATTCTTCCGCAGGTGCGGAAGTCGAGCATCAGAACTGGGCAAATTAGACATTTCATATTTTTCTAACCCCAAGCCATTTTATACTCGTTCAAACAGATATTTTAAGGATCTTTGGCTTATTTTCAGTTCTTAAAACTAGAGAGAACATTTTTGGAAGATAGGATTTTTGCACATAGACTTGGGTCTTGAAGTTTTCTTACCCATTTATGTTTATTTCTTCATTTCCTTGCTTTGTATTGAATATTTAAGTGTATAGTATTTATTTCCAACACTTGAATCTTGTTTATGGAAATATTCATATTTAAAGTATGGATTAAATACCTTGTTATGCTTATGTATTGAATGATTTTTATATATTTATGAAGTGAGTTATTGTTACTTTAATTATTCTTATTCTTTAATGTCTCCAAAGGGATTAGCTAACCCTAGGACTTGCCCATTAACTCTGAATTGATTTTGGAAAAGATAATTTGGGGTTGGGAAAGATTAATTAACAAGAACTTGAGGTGTTAACCCTTACTTTATAGATTCTACCTAGGGATAAGATTGAACTACTTGTAGCCATTCCGGGTGTGCTTAATCTTCTAATTGTTCTAGGGATAATTCAATTAGGAAGTCTTGTTAGTCTTCGGAAGAAGCTAATTAAGAATTATTATCCGTGGCTAATTAACATAAACTCGCTCATATTTGTAAAATCATAAAATACATTGGATTGTTACTTGAGTGTAATTCCCGATGCAACTATAATTGTAGCCATTGATCATTTTATTTGCTTTCTAGGTTAGTTTACATTTTCGCATTTAGATATAAAATATTTTCAAACCAAAATTCTTAGTGTTTGGCATTGCGCGATAAGCGATAATTTTCTTACATTCCTAATCGCCTACACATTGTTCTCTGTGGGATTCGACCCCGACTCATAGTTGGGTAAATTATATTGCATGCGACCGTGTCTATTACTTTTTAGTAGTGGATTTGAACGTCACCAAAATTGGCGCCGTTGTCGGGGAACAATTTGGCGTAATTTAGGTTGTTTGAGAAGTAAGCGAAAGTGCTTTGGTCCAAACTTGTTAATATTTGTGTAATTATTTTTCTTACCTTGGTCTATTTTTTATTTTTCTTATTTATTTTCTTATTTTTGAAAAATGGCATCATATAATAAAAATTGGTCGGATGGTAGTTATTCATACTTTGATGACCCTTGTACTTATTGTGGAGGACCACACTCGTAGCAAAATTGTTTAAATTCTCCTGGGGGTGGATTGTGCGCATAATCTCAAACCCATGAGTTGAGTATTTGTGATAAGTGTGGTTTCCAAAATGGTCATTGGGATGATTGTGCATATTTGTCCTTCCCTTCCCCAAGCCCCTACTATGATGAATCTACTTTTTGTGATGAGAATTATAGGGCTATGAAAATGGAAGAAGTTGAGCATGTCCAAAATGAAGAGTTCAAGCTTAGGTTGGACTGTTTACTTGAAGAAGGAAACAAGGAGCAAAATGCCTTGGAGGATCTTTTGGAGAATAGTCTCCAAAATGACATGGCGCTTAAAAGGTTGCACTCAAAAATGGATGAAATGATCGAAGCCTTAATGGTTCAAAAAGCCTTGGAAGTGAATGAAATCCAAGGACCTTCCTTGGAGATTGAAGTTGAAAATCCTTCCTTGGTACTTGATCAAAACCAAGAAGAACTCCCAAATGCTCAAAATGAGAAAATAATGCTCATGGTGAAGACCATTCTTGAAAATGAGGAGAAGCACAACTTTGCACTCGAGGACTTGAAACAAATCTTGGTTTACAATGATGAACATATTCGCACTTTGGAGGATCAAATGCAAATATTGGTTGAAGCTCACTATGCCCACCAACTTGAGAGTGTGAAAGAAAGCCAAGAAGAGTCCAATTCCGAGGAAGAAAGTGAGCTTTACTATGAGGATTCAAGAATTGAACATCCGCCAACCGACTCCATGAGTATTATTGATGCCGAGAAAAATATGGAATTAGAGTCAACCGGTATAAATGCAAATGTGGTTGATATTGACTCTAGTCCGGGGGAAGAAGAGGATGTCAAAATAGAAAAATTGCAAAGTGAAGGCTTGAAGTCATATTCCAAGCATTTTTCAATATTGTAATTATGTGGTGATGTGGAAATTGAACTACACGAGTCAATGAGGGATTGCGGGGAGGAAAAACTCATGCCATACATTTTACAATTTGAGAAAACAAGAAAACAAAATGACATTCCTCACATGAGAGCCAAGAAATGCAAAATGAAGAAATTAAGGATTGGCTTGATCATCAACTTACCACCCCCCATCGCTCGTGGTCAAAAGCTTGATTCCAAGCTAGGTGCCCAGTTTATATCATCCAAGTGGCGAGAAAAGTGGTAATATTGTTTCCGTCGTGCCACGACGTTAAATGCGGCGCTTGGTGGGAGGCAACCCATCCTTTTTTCAAAATTTTTAATCATTATTGAAATTTTCTTTTTTAGAATAGCTTAGAATATTATTTTTGACTAATCTGCCGAGTTTTAGATTTTTCGAAGTTGATTTGAACAGGTCGGAGTGGTCCGGAGGACTAAAACCAGTAGCTGCAAAAACTGGGCATCAAACTTCTAATGTTACCGCATCTGCGGTCACACAGAGGCAGATACACAATCGCAGAAGTGGTAAGTTTCGCAGAAGCGTACACTTGGCCACATAAGCGGAATCGCAGAAGTGTGAAAATTTCCGCAAAAGCAGAAGTCGAGCAGGTCTTTAATTCTAAAAATTTTCAGACTCCTCATTTGCTCATGTATTCTCTATGCACTGTTCTGCCCAGCCCTAACTCCCCAAACACGAAAAAGATCTCCAAAACTTCAAAACCTGCTTGTGAATTCTTCCTCTTGTGCAAAATTCAAGTAATGTCTTCTAAAACCTCATCTCCTCTTTCATCTCTTTCCTTTCATTCTCCCTGCTTCTCCTTAGCCAACAGTTTTTTTTATTTTTGTTTGATTTTTCTGTTTGTTTTCTTTTTGTTTCGATTTATTGCTATTAGCTTTAGGAAGTGAGGGAAATTGGTTGAGAGTTTTCATGTGCGTGTTGTATATTCATGAACAAATTCGTGGGAGTTTTGAGTACCTAATTTGTTTGAAGAAGAGTTTAGTTTAACTTGCTCGCAAGATGTTCGACACAATGTTTAAATGAAATTTCTTGCTAAGCACCCCAAAATTGGTCTAAATGGAATCATAATCCCATGTAATACACTAACTTAGAAAGCTCAAGTATAAGTTAGATGCCAAAAATTGAGTTGAGAATCAAAAATTTGAAAAAAAATTCTGGGTAGAAGAAGAACTGGTCGTAAACAGCAGAAGCAAAAAAAATTCGCATATGCGAATTCGCACCTGCGATGAAATTTCCGCAGGTGCGATTTCTGGAAAAATAAAAAAAATAAAAAATGCAAAGATGCAGTCCATTTTCTGCAGGAGCGGGACCGCTTCTGCGGTCTCTTTTCCGCAGATGCGAAAATTGTGCAAATCCAGTAGCTTTGCATCAGGGGCTTCCCGGGCCCGTTCAACCTGATTTTTTGGCTAAATTGCAATGTTTTGAATTACTTAACATGGTTCTATTAACCGACTGACCTTGTGTTGATTTTATGTAGGTGTTTCAAGTTAAAATAGACCTAAACACGAGCAGACAACAACATAAAATTGAAGAAGAGATTGAGGAGACATATGATGAATCACGCTTCATGTCAGCTGCATGTGAGCGTCGATATTTGGACGAACTTGTCAATAGGAGGATAACTCTTGAAAAGGGCATCCATGAAGACAAATTGGCCGAAAATCTCCCGGATTTCTATTCCTGGCTCCATTCACTTGGATGGTCATGCTTCATCCTCACCCCTTGCAAGGCTAATGAGGAGTGGGTGCGTGAATTTTATGCAAACCTTAGGCGCACTGATTTTGCCAATCCACAAATCGTCATCCGAGGAAAATTGGTGAGGTTCGGGATCGAGCAAATTAATGACACTCTTGGTATTTCCAACTTTCCAATGGAGCCAGTGCTAGAAAAATATCACTGTGAAAATGGAGCATGGCTTGTATCCAAACTCTTCCCTCCGCACTTGAGAGACAAATGGGGCAACAAGAGAAAAGGGTTGAAATCAATCGACTTCACTGCCGAGGCTAAAATGTGGTTGTACATCCTTTGCAACCGGGTGTCTCCTTGTGGGAACATCTCAGATGTCTCTTACTCCAGAGCTTTGATTATTGCTTGCCTCCTGGACAATATTCCTGTGAATGTTGGTCACTATATCTTGCGAGAGCTGAGGGAGTACTTACGAGATAAGGATGCAGGAATGATGTTCCCTTCACTGATCACTCAGTTATGCACCAGAGTAGAGGTTAAGGTACGTAGCACCGATCGGTGGCTACCTGCTGATAAACCTTTTCATCCTTTGAGAGTGACAGGAGAGGGGAGAATAGTCAAGATCAAGAAGAGAAAAGTTACCACCACTGCTACTGCTTCAGAGTCCTCTTCATAGGAAGCTGCACAGGGACCATTCGGGATACTAAACTCCGAGCTTACATCTATTAAGGAGTTAGTATTGCAACTTCCGAGTTGGCCTTCATCTTCCCAGCCTGGTCTTTCTTACTTCTCCAGGGACGAAATGTAGAATTACTTAGATGCACAGAAAAGCCAAAATGATTCTCTTGAGAAGATAATCGCATCAGTGACCAGACTTGAGGGAGCATACGACAGTTTGGCCAAGGACCATGCCACCATTCAGTCAGACTTTGAGAAGGAGAAGAAGAAGAACAAGAAGAAAGGCAAATTTATGATCAAGATGTGGAGAGGCATCAAGGGCAATCTTGAAATGGGGAAACCCAGACAAGAAGATACCAGTAGTAGCCCAAGATGATAGCGAGGAGTATTCCTTCATGTCCGAGACTGCTGGTGATGGTGGTGATGATGATGATGACGATAAGGAGACAGAGGATGATGGGGCCACGAGCACAGTGCAACATTGATCAGCCGTCCTCTCACAGTCTGCTAGTCTGATGCAGACCTCAAGAAGACCCTCAAACTATTTATGCTTTATATTTCATAATTGTGCAGTGAGAGCACTGCAATATTTTTAGCTGGGGTTGGCTAGTATATTGTATTCGTGTTTTGATTTTTTATGCCCTTGTCGGGCTTAGTTTGTTGTTATGGATATTGTATGCCCTTGCCGGGCTTGTGATTATGCTGTTGTGAATATTGTATGCCCTTGCCGGGCTATTGTATGTAGCAGATGCTCTTGCCGAGCTTGGTTTGATTAGTCATGTTTTTATTTTTCTCCCATTATCTTTTTTTTTGTAGCTTATTGTTATTAGTTTTAGTTTCTTTTACTTTAGTATCCCTTTTAGTAGTTTTGTTGTCTTTTAATTTTTATTTCCTTTAGTAATATTTTCTTGGGTTTTCTTCATGCTACAATTCTTTCCCAAGAAATATTTTTGAAGTGAACCGGGTGACTTTTCCCTATGATAGATGGCGTGACAACTTTCTTAAGGGAATTAGTCATGTTTTGCTAGGATGAGGCTTTTGAATTATTTGGTACTAATAAAATTAGCCTCTTGTATGTAAATTGTGAATTACGAATACCCCTCCGAAAATTGGTTTTGAACTAAAGCAAGTAAGTTGCATGGTGCAAACTAATTCTTGTGATAAATTTTTGGATCTTTTAGTGACTCCTTGCCCACTAGTTTGAATGTTGCTCTAAATTCCATTATTAGAAAATAAAATTGATCCGTCTTGATTGATTCATGTGCCATGTGTGTTAGTGTTTGTTCAAATAAATCTTGTGTTTACTTCTATCATCTAGAACTTGCCCGATTGGTTTTTCAATGCTAATGATAGTATGTTTGGTTGGAGGAATGATCTTAGGCATTCTTTGTTTCATTTGCAAAACTTCTTTAGCCTTTCAAGCCTACCTTTGCATAAATAATATCACCAGTACCCAATTTGAGCCTTTAAACCTTTTCTTTGGCCAACTCATTACAAACCTTTCCCCTTTTGTAAAATAATTCCCTCTCTTGAAACCGTCCCTCCTTGAACATTGAGAATGAAGCTAAAAGCCTAAGTTGGGGGTGGTGTCAAAGTGGAGATTGGTGAGGTTGTACATTGAGTCTAGGACCTCATGCCTCAAAGTGTTTGTACTAAATTATTCAAGCTCCAAAAGAAAAAAATATATGTATATAAAAAACAAGATAATATGTGTATATATATAAATTATGGAGCCTTGAATAAAGTTAGAAGAGGTATGTAAGATGGCTTTATATTGGAAACTAGATGCAAATGAGGCTATGGGAGTTTGAAACGAAACATAGTGCAAAAGAATAAAAAATGTGAATAGTGTTCAGGGAGGGTGAAGTCACTTGTATCCAAATGCTTATCCGACCCTTCCCTAAACCTACACTACAAGCTTAAAAAGTCCTTATGGGACCTCCAACCGAACATTCTTGAATAAGCAAGGAATTAAAATAAGGACAAGCTTATGGTATGAGATGTTGTAACACTTGAAGTTTTTTGTGAGAGTGAGTGTTTTTGTAAAATTTGTCCCTTATGTTGTATTGTAGATATAGTGATTTTGGGACTTTCTTTCTTGTGAGGGCACATGAATTAAGAATTATTGGTGAAATTGAGTATAGTGAGCAGATTTAGTGGACTAGTGCTTTTGAGTCACTTCTTGAGGCTTTTTTTATCACTTGATTATTTTGGTACTCCCTTGCACATTCTTGAAGTTATTAATCTTTATGAGGGAGTCATTCGGGAAAGATACACGTACTTGAGCCTAATTGTTAGTGTCAACCAAATCCATAAGTATGGTGCTTAAATTGGAGAATGTGATATGTAAATAATAGCAATACTCCTTGTGCTTTAAATGGTAAATCCTCATTTAAGTGTTGGTTTTGATTTGCTTGAGGACAAGCAAAAGCTTTAAGTTGGGGGGTGTTGATGAGTGGTGATTTTACCACTCAATCTAGCCTCTTTTCCTTTGCTTTTATGTCCTTTAAATTATAAAATGAGGTTGTTTATGGTGGTTGTTGTTAGATTTTCATGTAAATGATGCTACGAAGTAATTGGGATTGAATTGAAGTGGAATTGAGCAAAAGAGAGTGAAATCATGCAAAACTTCCAGTGATTCCGCTTTTGTGGTGTAAGCCTGGATTGGGATTTTCGCTTCTGCGGAGGAAAAGGCGAAGAAGCGATCACGCTTCTGCAAAGAAAGAACCGCATCTACGGTGACAGCACAATTGACCAACTCCGCTTCTGCGATGAGAGTTCCACTTATGCGGAGCCTCACCTGCGATGATTCTTCTGCAGGTGCGGAAGTCGAGCATAAGAACTGGACAAATTAGAAATTTCATATTTTCCCAACCCCAAACCATTTTATACTCGTCCAAACAGATATTTTAAGGATCTTCGGCTTATTTTCAGTTCCTAGAACTAGAGAGAACATTTTTGGAAGCTAGGGTTTTTGCGCACACACTTGGGTCTTGAAGATTGAAGCTTGTGGTTTAGATTTTCTTATCCATTTATGTTTATTTCTTCATTTCCTTGCTTTGTATTGAATATTTAAGTGTGTAGTATTTATTTCCAACACTTGAATCTTATTTATGGAAATATTCATATTTAAAGTATGGATTAATGATTTTTATATATTTATGAAGTGAGTTATTGTTACTTTAATTATTCTTGTTCTTTAATGTTTCCAAAGTGATTAGCTAACCTTAGGACTCGCCCATTAACTCCGAATTGATTTTGAAAAAGATAATTTGGGGTTGGAAAAGATTAATTAACAAGAACTTGAGGCGTTAACCCTCATTTTATAGATTTTACCTAGGGATAGGATTGAACTACTTGTAGCCATTCCTGGTGTGCTTAATCTTCTAATTGTTCTAGGGATAATTCAATTAGGAAGTCTTGTTAGTCTTCGGAAGAAGTTAATTAAGAATTATTATCCATGGCTAATTAACATAAACTTGCTCATATTTGTAAAATCATAAAATACATTGGATCGTTACTTGAGTGTAATTCCCGATGCAACCATACTTGTAGCCATTGATCAATTTACTTGCTTTCTAGGTTAGTTTACATTTTCGCATTTAGATATAAAATATTTTCAAACCAAAATTCTTAGTGTTTGGCATTGCGCGATAAGCGATAATTTTCTTACATTGCTAATCGCCTACACATTGTTCTCTGTAGGATTCGACCTCGACTCATAGTTGGGTAAATTATATTGCATGCGACCGTGTCTATTACTTTTTAGTAGTAGATTTGGACGTCACCAATTAGTTATGCATAAGATAATACCAAATAGTATGTATAACTAATACTTGCATTAGTAATATATAGGTAGAAAAAGTGCACTAGACAAGGGGCTAATAATGTCAAAAGCTAATGCATGTATTATTTTCTCTAATGTATCCTACAAACGATGTCTTTTCAATTGGATGGTGGTATTCATGAGACATTATAATTCAAATGTGTAATAGAACGACTTATGACTTATTGACCATTGAATTATCATTTAAAAGAACTTAAACGTAAAAAATACATAAGCCCATTTGGATTTGCTTTAAAAATGGATTTTAAGTAAAAATAGCTTTTAAGTCAAAAAACAATAAGTTGGTGTTGTCCAGCTTATTATTTTTGGCTTGTTTTAAGAAGTTTTAAACTTATTTTAAGCACTTTTTGATTTTGCCAAATATTAAAAAAGCTAAAAAATGATTAAAATTTGACTTAACCAGCTTAAATGCCAATCTAAACCCCCTCATATTCAAAACAGACATATATTATGTAAGATGTGTTAGAAGAAACTCGGCTTCTCTTACTTATCTTGCATAATAAAATTGTCATTCATTCTTCTTCATATTGTGTCCTTTCTATATTAAAGAAACAGTAGTAATAGAATATAACTATCAAAAATTAATTACATTTTTCTTATCCATATACATTTTTAGATATTATTGTATAGGGTAAAATATGTTCATATTAAATACTCGCATAAAAGAGCGACACGTGGAACTGGAGATAGATGGAAAGCAAAGCAAATGAAAATCAAGCCCGCGGGCAGCAATCTCAGTTTTCCTTGAAGGTAATGTTGCTCATAAAGATAAACAAAGGCTTGCCACCCGGGAACATTCAATAGAGAATATTCTATAGCATTAAGTATTGGTCTATTACAGAGAATATGACACTCATAGCATGTCGTTACACATTCTTCAATGGCTCATATAATTGTCATTTAAGAGGGACTTGATCCTAGGGCCTTGTTTATTATGTTCAAGTATAAATAGTGAGTTCAACAACCATTGTAAGACGACGGATGATCTGACAAACTTATGCTACAAAATGTTGAAAGCTTAATAAAAAATCTATCTTCTTACTTATTAATATCGTTATTACTGCCTTTGGAAGCTCTGCTCCCGGAACCAAGCTTTTAGTAATCTTATCTCGATTTCTATGCTAAGTATTATATTTTTATTTAATTTATTTATCACTTTATGATCAAATCAATTCACTTGTCTATAAACCATGTATAAATTCAACTGTACCATTTTACGGATGAATAATTTGGCGCCCACTGTGGGGCTTAGATAGTTGTGTAATTGAGTTGATCTTTGCATCTATTACTAAACTATTTGATTTTTGTCCTTAGCAAAAATCATAAAAATGATAGATAATGATGCCAACGTCACATACAACGCTGAGTCCCAAGAAATCAGCATCATCATGAAGACTCAATCAGTAATACCAACAACGAGGGGGACGAGGTCACTCCGGTCAATGGCGGGAAATATCCATGATATGTTCGAGAGGCAACTCCTGATGATGTTGAAGATGAGCACGTCGCTGAAACAGTAAGAATCCTGAGGGATGAACAAAAGGCTATTATGGGCCACCTCTCACGATAGGATCAAGTCATAACGGGTTTGAGGTAGGCATTTTCGAGCGCTTCCAACAATGCGAATGGACGAGGATCAGTTCCTCCCGGTGCTACCATAAACCAAACAATGCAGAGGGTTGACAACAACACCCCGAGGAGCAAAGTTAGCCTCGATAAAACCGGGGAAACGGTAGCGAATCTGGTAACAACAATGAGAATGGTCCATTTAAAATCGAACTCATGCAGTTTATAAGGGTAATAAACGCCTGAATGGATCAAATTCCGTGTGCACCACCACTATTGAAAGGACCGAACTCAAAGATATACACCCAGTTGCCGTTCAAACCTAACATGGCACCAGAGTTGATCCCGAAGTGGTTCAAGATTCCAGATGTGCCAAAAAATTATTGTTCTTGTAGCGGTTGAATGAAAATAACAAGGATTTATGATAGGACTTTGGATCCTCAGGAGCACATCACCACCTATATAATGGCAGTGAAAAGAAACGACTTAACTCCGTACGAGATTGAGTCAGTCTTACTGAATAAATTCGAGGAGACCCTCACAAAAGGGGCCCTAACATGGTATTCGCTTTTACCCGAGCACTCAATAGATTCTTTCTAGATGCTTGAAGATTCTTTTATCAAGGACCTGTCGGGGGCAGGAAGGTACATGCCCGAAAGGCCAACATACATGATTGCATAAGAAGTGTCTGAATTGATGCGGGAGTTTGTAAACAGATTCTAGAAAGAAAGGATATTTTTACCGGTTATACCAGACGAATGAGCAGCTGAAGTACTTAGTAAAAAACTGAATCCGAAAAGTTCCTACACTTCCTAAAATTGAAAGAAAGTCTTATCAAGTTCCGGAAAACAACATCGGCAGATGTTCACAACTGGTACGAGCCGAAGATAGGAATTGAGGATGCCTAACCTGGTTTTCCGACATCAACCAAGAGTTGGACCGGGAGAAGAATAAGGAGAAGTCAAAGGATGATTTCAGCATAGATCGACGGTCATCTAGAGGATGTTTTTTCCCTATGAAAGGGCCGAAGGACGCGACAGAGGTTTCCAGTTGGCAGATACATTCGGCGTCAATAGGAGAGCTGATCGCACCCGGAATAACAGATCATTGCAGGACAAGGAGATATGGTTTCCCGATACTCCTCCTACCCAGAAGTGAATTTATGTGAAGGGGTAGGGTACATGCACCCATGCTCCCCTCCCTAGGCTATGTATATATAGTAAAAAAAATAATCAGTTATATACATAAATATATTGGTGATCACCCATGCTCAATTGACTACTTTGGTGTATTGGTGTTTGAGTGCCCTTTTTGTCTCTCGGATCCAGAGTTCGAACCCCCATCCCCACATACTTCTTTTTAATTAAAATTTTTCTATTTTTTCTTTTCTAAAGTTCCTTTGAATTTAAATTAAATTTTTCAATTAACAGATCTCTAAAACACTAAGACCCCAACCCCACGTCCCTTTTAACTATCTTTTTCTCTCCTTTTTTCTTAGTCAAACTTTCAAATCCCTAAAATAAAATAGATACAATTAATCTCTTTCTCTCTTCCAATACTCCATCTCTCTTCACTCTCGGTGGATTCTTCAAGAATCAAGAGCGCAATTTCTTGTCATTGATCTCTACTTTTAGTTCTCAGGTATGCAACTACACCGTCTCTCTTCTTTCTATTTATTTTAATTTACTCGCTGAACTTTCTTCTCCTCTTGCAATTTTCCGAATTCTCTTTTCTCCTTCTATACATTGTTTGAATTTCTTTCCAAGATTTTATCTTGTTGTCGGTGATTATTATTGTTTATTTCTAAGATTAGCTTGTTGAATATTATTTCTTGGGAGAGCTATGACTTTAAAGTCTTGAATATTAACAGTATTGATTTGCCCACATATTGTGTTTGAGAAAATGCTTGATCGAGCTTAGTTAAGTAAGGTCTATGTGAACTTAAATTCTGACTAATTATTAGTATTTTAGGCCAAGATAACGGAAGATTCAACTCTGCTAAGAACTAGAGTTTGAACTTCTGCTAAGAATTCTCTAAAAAAGAAGTAATTACTACTAATAATAATTAATAAATAAATAAATCATAGTATGAAGCCAATGAAAAATAAAACTGATCTAATGTAGTAACCAATTAATTTGTGTCCCTTAAATCCAATTACTCTATGATTTGAATCATACTACTCTATTTGAATTAAGATAGATTGAATAAAAGTGTAAATGTTTAACTTTCTAGGGATGATAATCCTTAACATTGAAATGGATAGATTTCTGACCAAGTCAAAAAATGATGAGCCAAGTTCTAGTACTACTCGGTCATCCGTGAGTTCAAATTTAGCTCCGGAAGTTCAAAGGATGACAAATCCTTCACTACTTTCAAATAGTGCACACATGGTTTTAAAATCATGTATACGCCTCTACTCCTACCCTAGGTTATCCGAATACAACTTTAATGTTAACATAGTGGAGCTAGTGTCGGCTATGAGGAACAATAAGGAATCACAGTTTTCGAGGCTAATAAGATCTGATCCCAACTAGAGGGACCCTAATTTATGGTGCGATTACCATGGGACCAAAGGCCACCAGACTGGGGATTGTCGGCATTTGCACGAGGAGGTGTCAACATTCTTGAAAAATGGACATCTAAGATAATTCTTAAGCGACCGACTAAGAACAACTACGGCTGCAACTGGGATAACCCAGAACCCTCGAAAGCGGGAGAAGATCTCCTTGTCAGACGATCAACATGATTTTTCGGGGGAACGAGATTAATGGTATAACATTCTCGATAGCAAAAAGGACGAAGGTATTAGTGGCTCATAGCAAGAGACTCCGGGAAATCGTTAGGGATGACATCACCTTCATAGATGAGGACACATATGGACTCTTACTACTGTACAACGATGCCCTGGTAATTTCTCTTAATATTTTAAAATTTAAAATTAAACATGTTTTGGTAGACCCAAGAAGTTCAACCAATATTATCCAGTGGAGAGTACTGGAGCAAGCCATGTTGACTGGAAGTATCATTCTGGCCACAAAGCTTCTCGCCGGGTTCAATTTTACAAGCATGACAACCCGAGAAGATATTTTGTTGCCAACGAATGCTGAAGGGGTAATGAAGATGAAACTTTTTGAAGTGGTAGACAATGATATGGGCTACAACATTATCCTTTGGAGACCATGGCTATATAAGATGAAGGTTGTCCCGTCAACATATCATCGAATACTGAAATTCCCAACTCCTGTAGGAATTAAAAAATAAAAGAAGACCAACCGCCGGTAAGTGAAATGATCACGATCTCAGTTTCCAGTAGCAAAGAAAAGATTTATGAAGCATAGCCATTATAGGAACCGACACATGCTCCCATGTTGAACGAAGTTAACCAGAAGGAGGAGGAATCCTACCAGGCACCAAGATATTTCTAGGTACTAGAAGAAATGGTCACAATAAAGTCCCCAATGGAAGAACTCGAACAAGTCGCATTGTTTGAAAAGTTCTCGGAGAGGAAGTTTCACTTGGGGACAGGACTAAACCCCGAGTTCAGGTCAGGATTCACAAATATCTTAAATTTAACATTGATTATTTTGCGTGGTCGCATGCGGATATGACAAGTATCCCACCAAAAGTGGTTGAGCATAAGTTAAGTTTGGATCGCTGAGGCAGAAAAAATGCGCTATTGTCGAAGTCACAAACAAATTCGTCAAAGAAGAGGTAACTCGTTTGCTTAATATCGGTTTGATCCAGAAGGTAAAGTATCCTGACTGGCTAGCTAACGTAGTAGTAGTTCCCAAGAAGAAGAATAAATGTTGCATGTGCATAGACTCTACGGATCTAAATAAGGCGTGCCCCACATACTCGTTTCGATTGCCAAACATTGATCAAATGATTGATGTGAAGGAAAGGCACGAGTTAATGAGTTTCCTCGATGCTTATTCAGGTACAACGAAATCAAGATGAACCCATAGGATCAGGGAAAACTTCGTTTATAATGAATTTCGACACATATTTCTATAATGTGATACCTTTCGGGATAAAGAACACCGTAGCCACTTATCAGAGGCTTGTAAACAAAGTATTTGAGAAACAAATAGGGAAAACCATAGAAGTTTACATAGAAAATATGTTGGTTAAGTCTTTGAAAACATGTGATCATCTTAAAAACCTACAAGAGACCTTTGACATTCTAAGGAAGCACAACATGAAGCTTAACCCCGAAAAATGTGCATTCAGAGTTAGCTCCGGTAAAATCTTTGGGTTCATGGTGTCGCAAAGGGGGATCAAAATCAATCCTAATAACATTAAAGCCATCGAGACATCCCTGACCAGCTATCAAATGTGAAAGAGATTCAAAGGTTGACAGGAAGACTAGCCACGTTAAGCAGGTTGAGTTCCTGGTCTTTAGAAAAATGTCATCACTTTTTTTCACTTCCCAAAAAGAAGAACAACTTCGAATGTACTCCGAAATGATAGCAGGCTCTAAGGGATTTAACAAGGTATTTGTCGAGCCCTCCATTATTATCGAAATAAAAAAAGGCAACCAATTGTTGATTTACTTATCAATTTCGTAGATAGTGGTAAGTGCAATTTAATCCTTGAAGACAAAGGTATGTAACCTCCTATTTATTATGTTAGTACAATTTTAATGGGAGCAAAAACTCACCACCCATATCTGGAAAAATTGGCCTTAACTCTCGTGGTCTCCGCTTGGAAGCTTAGGCCTTATTTCCAATGTCATCCGATAGCCGTGGTGACAACCTTTTCCTTGAGGAATATCCTTCACAAACCTAACTATCAGGGCGACTGGCCAAGTGGGCAGTCCAAATGAGTGAATTTGACATAGAGTACAAACCTATAACAATGATTAAGTCACAAGTTTTGGCTTGACTTTGTGATCGATTTCTGTCCAGGACTACTATCTTTGGCTAACAAAGAAAGAAGTGATGGTGTCAGAATCGATGTCAGGAGTTTGGACCTTGTTCACGGATGGAAATTCCAATGTGAAAGGGTTCGGGCTTGGCGTAGTGCTAATCACACCTTTGGGAGAAACCCTAAGACAGGACATAAGAATTGTTCCTCTGAATCTGAGTATGAAGCTTTTATTGCAGGACTCGAGCTGGCCATAGACTGGACTCCAAGGTCATAGAAATCAAATGTGATTCCCAATTGGTAGTAAATTATGTCTACGGGATCTTCGAAGCCAAAGAGGAACGAATGCAACAATATTTAGTAAAAGTCTAGGCTCTATTCGCATGGTTCAAGGAATGGTCAATTATACACAACCCGAGGGAAGAAAAGGCGGAAGCAGATGCACTAGCCAATCTAGGATCGTCCATGAAAATAAAGGGATCGGACTCCGGTACGGTCATATAGCTTATGCATTCGGTATTAGACATAGACACCTATTATGAAGTAAATGCGACCAATTTGGTTTGGGATTGGAGAAATGAGATCGTTGACTATATCAAGCACGAAAATCTACCTCAAGATCCCAAGGCATCTCGAACGCTGCATATGAAAGCAGCTCGATACTGCTCTAGGGGAGGTCAATTGTTCATAAAATCTTTTTAAGGCCCGTTGGCCCGATGCTTAGGAGGCTCCGAAGCTAATTACGTCATGAGAGAAATTCACAAAAGGATCTGTGGAAATCACTCGGGTGTGGACTCATTGATATTAAGTCTTATTATGGCAAGATATTACTAGACTAGGATGGAACAAGACACTAAGGAATATGTTCGGAAATGTGATAAGTGTCAACGCCATGCACCATTGGTAGCCAACCGATAGAGTTATTGTACTCGGCTCTATCACCTTGCCATTCATGAAGTGGGGAATGCACATAGTCGATCTGCTGCCGCCTGGCCCCTGGTAAGGTAGGATTTCTATTGATTTTAACTGACTATTTTTCTAAGTGGGTTGAAATATGTGCTTACCAGAAAATCGGCGACCTCAAAGCAGTAAATTTCCTATGGTAGAACATAATTTGCAGGTTTGGGATACCAAAAGAGATAGCCTACAACAACGGGCCATAATTTATAGGCGCAAAGGTCACAAAATTCCTTGAAGACCTTAAAATCAAAAGAATCACGTCATCACCTTACCACCCGAGCGCAAACAGTCAAGAAAAATCAACAAAAAAGGTATTATCCAAAATCTCAAAAAGAGATTGGAAGTATCTAAAGGCAGATGGCCCGAAGAGCTGCCGGGAGTACTATGGGCGTATCGAACAACGATCAAATTAAGCGCGGGGGAGACTCCTTTCTCTATGGTATACAGGGAAGAAGCCTTGATCCCAGTGGAAGTAGGAGAACCTACCCTGAGATACTTCCGGGCGGATGAAGAAACAAACGATGAAGCATTATTGGTCATATTAGAGTTTCTCAACGAATGCAAGGACTTGATCGCACGAATAAGTCTGTATGATATTTTTAGACTTGTGTGTATGTTTAGTTTGGAGCCCCGAGGGCACGGGTGAGTTTTGGATAGGCCACTGAGTGTTTTGAAACTTAAGGAAAAATTACTGGTATTGCAGGTCTACAGAATTTGCATTTGCAAAGTCTGCCCCGCAAATGCGAGCACTGCATTTGCGAAGGACCATCGCATTTGCGATGACTAGGCTGGGCAGGGGACCTTCGCATTTGCAAAATTCATAGTCGCAAATGCGACAAGAGCAGAGGCCGCGATTGCAAACATTTGTTCGCATTTGGAAGGCAGCAGATCAGGCCAAGCTTCGTATTTGCGAACCTGTGATCGCAAATGCGATACCTGCAACTGCTCAAAAATAGGTTTTG
The DNA here is from genome assembly GCA_026770625.1 of Nicotiana glauca. Taxonomy (NCBI): domain Eukaryota; kingdom Viridiplantae; phylum Streptophyta; class Magnoliopsida; order Solanales; family Solanaceae; genus Nicotiana; species Nicotiana glauca. Next base: position 41,651 of record MU774162.1, read on the forward strand.
ACGGGATTTCAACTCATTCTTTTGAAATTTCAGACCCTAAGCTCCCATAGGCGATTTTCCAAAGACAAGTTCTTTCCCAAATCATAGGTAAACAATTTCTAACTCATTTCTTTCAATGTACTTCATCTTTTTACAAGATTTCTTCACAAAATCTAGGGATTTTCATGGGAAAATTGGGTGTTTGGGGATGAAATTTGGGGATTTGGACCTCAAATTGAGGTCGGATTCCAAAACCAATTGCATATCCGGGCTCGTGGGTGAATGGCCAATTGAGTTTTGGTCTGAACCTCGAGTTTTGACCAAGTGGACCCAGGGTTGATTTTTGACTTTTTGGGGAAAATGATAGAAAACCTATAATTAAGCACTAGAGTTGAATTCTTTAGCATTTGTTGTAGTTGTTAAGTTAATTATGGCAAGATACAAGTGAATTGGAGGCAAAATCTAAGGGGAAAATGGTATTTGAGGCTTGAGTTTGGTCGTGGAATTCGAGGTAAGTGTTTGGCCTAACCTCAGCTTGAAGGAATAGGTGTTGTTGTCTTATTTACTACGTTTTAGTGTTGAGTACGACTTATAGGTGTGGTGACGAGTATCTATACATTGGTGTCAAGCATACCCGTGAGTATTATACTGTGACTGTTGTGACTCTTATTATGTAATGTTCATACTTAAACTGATGATTATCCATGGTGAACAAGACTTAGGATATTTTCTTGGTAATTGACCATTGTTGAGTATTGACTTAAGTTGAGACTTATTTTGTAAAGTTAACTGTTGAAACGAGATTGGTTATAGCTGATTCCCTTGCCGGGATGTTATTGTTTCTATTGTTGATTCCCTTGCCGAGATGTTATTATTTCTACTGTTTGGGTGAGGAAAGAGTGATAACGCATGAAAGGTAATGTCGTCCACATTTACATTCATATTCATGCATATGGTGAGGAAGAGTGATAAAGCACGAAGGTGATGCCGTGCACATTTACATTTATATTGATGCATATGGTGAGGAAGAGTGATATCATGCACATTTACATTTATATTGGTGCATATGGTGAGGAAGAGAGATAAAGCACGACGGGTGATGTCGTGCACATTTCTATTATTCATATGGAGAGGAAGAGTGATAAAGCACGAAGGGTGATGCCGTGCATATTTATATTATTGATTGCATGGTGAGGATTGAGAGTAAAAGAACGAAGGTTGATGCTGTGCATTTTCTGTTTGTTGCATTCACTTACTGTTATTGGTTCAAGTGTTTTAACTGTTTAAATTCCTTTACTGCTGTAATTCTTTATGTTGAAACCCCATATCACGTTGCCCCTTCCCATATATTTCTCCCTAGTTTTATTACTTGTTACTCTGTTATTATATTGATTAACTGCACAGGTTTATGATGTTTGTCGTGTCCTAGCCTCGTCACTACTTCATCAAGGTTAGGCTTGGCACTTACCAGTCCATGGGGTCAGTTGTACTAATACTGCGTTCTACACTCTTTGTGCAGATCCTGGTACTAGACCATATGGACCGTAGTTCCAGGTTGTTGCTTTCAGTCCAGTAAAGACCCGAGGTAGTCCTACAGGCGTTCGCAGGCCTTGGCGTCCCCTTCTATCATGTTTCTTTTCTGTTTATCTACGTTCCAACAGATGTACATTCCTTTTTTAGACCACTATTTGTAGTATTCGTAGACTGTCCGTGAGATTGTGACACCAGTTCTGGGTGGATGTTTATCATGGTTTCGTATTTGTATTAAGATAATCTATTAAACTCTATTCTTTTGCATTTATTTCATTGATTTACTTATGTTAACTTGTAAATTGTTAAAAGATAAAAGAAAAAGGTATAATAATTGGTAACATTGGCTTGCCTCGTGGGTTTAATGTTAGGCGCCATCACTGTCCGACGATGGAAATTCGGGTCGTAATAAGTTGGTATCAAAGTACTAGGTTGCATAGGTCTCACAATTCATGGACAAGCTTAGTGGAGTTTGAGGGATCGGTACGGAGACGTTTGTGCTTATCCCCTAGGGGCTACAAAGTTAGGAACCATTTCACTTCTATTCATCTCTGTCGTGCTGTTTGAATTCTCAATGCTAGTTGACCTCTAACACTGTTCTTTCACAGATGGTGAGAACACGTACCGCTTTATCAGCTGATCAACAGCCTGAACCCCCAACGACAGCTCCTACGAGGGGAAGAGGACGAGGCCAAGACCGAGACTGTTTTAGAGGCCGAGGTAGGTGCAGAGCTCAGCCCAGAGCAGTAGCACCAGCGGCGGAGCCTCAAGTAGAGTTTGATGATGAGTTTTGGGCCCAGACCGTTCCAGCGGGCCCAGTTCAGGTCCTAGAGGGGTTCATCGCTACTCCAGTACTCCAGGATACTCTGGTCCGTCTAGTGAGCCTTATGGAGAGTATCACTCAGGTAGGCATACTTCCTATAGAACCAGCCTCTCAGGCTAGGGGAGGAGCACAAACTTTTGCTACTCACACTCCGGAGCAGATGGCTCCCCAGTTTCAGATTCCAGCAGCTTAGCCAGTTGGGGTAGTTCCACCGGGTGTTGTAGCGTAGGTCGGTGATGGATCAGCTATGTCTTCAGATGCTTTGTGGAGATTGGACCGGTTCACCAAGATTTTCACTACTACATATGGTGGTGCATCTTTAGAGGATCCCTATGACTATTTGGATAGCTGTCATGAGGTTCTACAGAACATGGGGATAGTGGATACCAACCGGGTCGACTTTGCTGCTTTTCGTCTGTCAGGTTCCGCCAAGAAATGGTGGAGAGATTATTGTTTGGCCAGACTAGATAGGTCGCCTGCTTTGACTTGGGACCAGTTCTTTCAGCTATTTCTTGAGAAGTTCCTTCCCGTCACTCAAAGAGAGAAGTACCGCAAGCGGTTCGAGCATCTTCAGCAGGATCCTAGGACTGTCACCCAGTATGTGATGAGGTTTGTTGATTTGTCTCGTCATGATCTTCTCATACTCCCCACCGAGAGAGAGAGAGGGTGAAGAGGTTTATTAAGGGACTCGCTTAGCCTATTAGATTGTAGATGGATAAGGAGACAGGGATTGAGATATCTTTTCAGGATACAACCAATGTGGCTAGGCGAGTTGAGATGGTTCTAGCTCAGGGGAGCGGTCAGAGGTCTGACAAGAGGCCTCGTCATTCTGGAAGATTCAGTAATGCCTCGTTTGGAGGTAGGGATTCTTTTGGTAGAGGCCATCCTCCCAGGCCGTTTCATTCAGCACTTCAGGCTTCTCACGGTGCTCCAGGTGGTTGTGGTTCTCATATGCAGTATTCTGATCAGTTACCCTACAATGCACCTCCGCTCCATAGATTTTAGGGTGGTTACTCAGGCCGTCAGGGTCAGTTTTAGGGTCAGCAGTCTCAGCAGCCGAAGTCTTGTTATACTTGTGGCAATACGAGGCATATTGCTCGATATTGCCCTCGAGCCTCGAGCAGTTCTAAACATCAGGATTCTCGTGCCATGGTTCCAGCACCGGCTGTTCCATTGTTTACTCAACCAGCTAGAGGTAGGGGTCGAGATGTTAGAGGTGGAGGTCAGGCCGCTAGAGGTGGCATCCAGCCCGCAGGAGGCCATCTCAGGGATGTAGTGCAGAGTGGTGGTCCCTAGCCTGATGTTATACTTTCCCATCCAGGCCTGAGACTGAGTCCTCCGATGCCGTTATCACAGGTACTGTTCTGGTTTGTAGTAGAGATGCTTCACTTCTGTTTGATCCAGGGTCTACATACTCCTATGTGTCTTCTTATTTTGCTTCCCATTTGGTTGTACCTCGTGATTCTTTGAGTGCTCTCGTATATGTGTCCATGCCGGTGAGAGATTCTATTGTGGTAGATCGTGTCTATCATTCATGTGTAGTAGTTATTGGGGGTCTTGAGACTATTGTACATCTCCTACTTCTCGCTATGGTAGACTTCGATGTCATTTTAGGGATGGATTGGTTGTCCTCTTATCATGCTATATTTGACTGTCATGACAAGACCATGACCTTAGCATTGTCGGGGTTCCCTCGTTTGGAGTGGAGAGGGACTCCTGGTCATTTTACTAGTAGGGTTATCTCTTATATGAAGGCTCGGGGTATGGTCGAGAAGGGGTGTTTGGCTTATTTGGCTTATGTTCGTGATTCTAGTGTTGTAGTTCCTTCTATGGATTATGTGCCAGTTGTTTGGGAGTTTCCAGAGGTATTTTGTGTAGGCCTGTTGGGGATGCCACCCGACAGGGATATTGACTTTTGCATTAATTTGGCTCTGGTCGCTCAGCCCATTTCTATTCTGCCATATCGTATGGCCCTGGCAGAGTTGAAAAATTGAAAGAATGGTTACAAGACCTGCTCGTTATGGGATTTATTAGTCCTAGTGTCTTGCTTTGTGGTGCGCCAGTGTTGTTTGTTAAGAAGAATGATGGGTCAATGAGGATGCGCATAGATTATCAGCAGTTGAACAAAGTCACCATTAAGAACAAGTATCCATTGTCGAGGATTAATGATTTGTTTGATCATCTTCAGGGTGCCAAAGTATTTTTGAAGATTGATTTGAGATCTGGCTACCAATTGTTGAGGATTAGGGCATCCGATGTCCTTAAGACAGCTTTCCGCACTCGGTACGGGCATTATTAGTTCTTAGTGATGTCATTTGGGTTGACAAATGCCTCAGCATCTTTTATGGATTTGATGAATCGGGTGTTTAAGCCTTATCTGGATTCCTTTGTAATTGTTTTCATTGATGATATTTTGATCTACTCCCGCAGCCGAGAAAAGCAGGAGCAGCAACTTCAAGTCGTTCTTCAGACTCTGAGAGACAGTCAGTTGTATGTTAAGTTTTCGAAATGTGAGTTTTGGTTGAGTTCAGTAGCATTCCTGTGTCATGGCGTATCAGCGGAGGGTATTCAGGTGGATCCTAAGAAGATTGAGGCAATCAAGGACTGTCCTAGACCCACATCAGCTACGGAGATCTGGAGTTTCTTGGGTTTGGTGGGTTATTATTGTCAGCTTGTGAAGGGGTTTTCATATATAGCAGCCCCGATGACCAGGTTGACCCTGAGGAGTGCCCAGTTTAGGTGGTTGAATGATTGTGAGGTGAGCTTTCAGAAGCTCAAGACAGCTTTGACCATGGCGCCGGTGTTGGTATTGCCCATATGTTTAGGGACATATACAGTATATTGTGACACATCTCGTATTGGACTTGGTGTGATGTTGATGCAGAATGACAAGGTTATTACATATGCTTCATGGCAGTTGAAGATCCACGAGAAGAATTATCCAATTCATGATTTGGATCTAGCAGGCATTGTTCACGTGCTGAAGATTTGGAGGAACTATTTATATGGTGTGTCATGTGAGGTGTTCACAGATCACAAGAGTTTGCAATACTTGTTGAAGCAGAAGGAGCTAAATTTGATACAGATGGGGTAGTTGGAGCTATTGAAAGACTATGATATCACCGTATTGTATCATCCTGGGAAGGCCAATGTCGTGGCTGATGCTTTGAGTAGGAAGTCAGCCAGTATGGGCAGCCTTGCGTATATTGCAATCGGTGAGAGACCACTTACTTTGGATGTTCATGCTTTAGCATATCAGTTTGTGAGGTTGGATGTTTCTGAGCCCAACCATGTTCTAGCTTGCAAAGTTGCTCGTTCTTCATTATTTGAGTGTATAAGAGATCGACAGTATGATGATCTTCATGTACTTGTCCTTAGAGACACAATGCAGCACGGAGGTGTCAAGCAGGTCACAATTGGAGATGATAGAGTTTTGAGGATGTAGGGTAGAGTTTGTGTACCTAATATTGATGGACTTCGTGAGTTTATTCTATATGAGGGCCATAGTTCCCGGTGTTCTATTCATCTGGGCGCTGCTAAGATGTATCAAGACTTGAGGCAGCATTATTGGTGGAGGAGGATGAACAAGGATATTGTTGTGTATGTAGCTCGGTGTTTGAATTGTCAGCATGTAAAGTACGAGCATGAGAGACCTGGTGGCTTGCTTCAGAAGATTGAGATTCCTGAGTGGAAGTGGGAGCGTATCACTATGGGCTTTGTTGTTGGACTCCCACAGACTCAGAGGAAGTTTAATGCAGTGTGGGTTATTGTGTATAGGCTGACCAAGTCAGCGCATTTCATTCCTGTGGCAGTTTCCTATTCTTCTAAGCGGTTGGCAGAGATTTATATCCGAGAGATCGTTCGTCTTCATGGTGTGCATGTGTCTATCATTTCTGACCGAGGTATGTAGTTTACCTCGCACATCTGGAGGGTAGTACAACGTGTGTTGGGTACGTGGGTCGAGTTGAGTATAATATTTCATCCTCAGACGGACGGGCAGTCAAGCTTACCATTCGAATTTTCGAGGATAGGCTCCGAGCATGTGTTATTGACTTTGGAGGTTCTTGGGATCAGTTCTTTCCATTAACAGAGTTTGCCCACAACAACAGTTATCAGTCGAGCATTCAGACGGCTCCCTATGAGGCGTTATATGGTAGGCGGTGTCGGTCACCGGTTGGGTGGTTTGAGCTAGGAGAGGCTCGGTTGTTGGGTACATATTTAGTTCCGGATGCCTTGGAGAAGGTTAAGATCATTCAGGATAGGCTTCGTAGAGCTCAGTACAGGCAGAAGAGTCTTAACAACCGTAAGGTTCGTGATATGGCATTTATGGTCGGAGAGCGAGTGTTGCTTCAGGTGTCGCCCATGAAGGGGGTGATGAGATTTGGGAAGAAGGGCAAGCTAAGCCCTAGATTTATCGGTCCTTTTGAGATCCTTGATCGAGTGGGAGAGGTGGCTTACAGACTTGCGTTGCCACCGGGTTTATCAGTTGTGCATCTACTATTTCATATGTCCATGCTTTGGAAGTATCACGGTGATCCATCCTACGTGTTAGACTCCAGCACTGTCCAGTTAGACCAGGATTTGAACTACGAGGAAGAGCGGTAGGAATTTTAGACAGGCAAGTTCGTTAGTTGAGATCGAAGATTTACCCTTCGATTCGTGTGCAGTGGAGAGGCCAGCCTATTGAGGCAACTACCGGGAGTCAGATTCCGATATGCGGAGCCGATATCCCCGTCTTTTCACAGACTCATGTACTTTTCTATGTCCGTTCGAGGACGAATGGTTGTTTTAGAGGTGGAGAATGTGATGACCCAAAAGGTCATCTCTTGTTTCATAAGTCAAATTTGTATTCCTAGGCCTTAAAACCCTCATTTTGTCTCACCTCGTCTTGCGTGTATAGTCCGGGTGTATATCCGCAAAGCCTTTATGTTAAATTTTGAGAAAAATGCTAAATTTTGCCTTTAAAATTGAATTAAGTTGACTTCGATTAATCTTTTGGGTAAGCGAACTCGGACCCGTAATTTTACTGTCTCAGAGAGTCTGTAGGAAAATACGGGACTTGGGCGTATGCTTGGAATTGAATTCCGAGATCCCTAGCCTCAGAAATTAATTTTTGAAGAAAATTGTTTGCTGGAAAATATATGTTTTAGAAATTGAATAATGTTTGAATTTGATGGTATCAGGCCTGTATTTTGGTTCTAGAGCCCGGTACAGGTTTAAAATGGTATTTAAGTTATGTCTGTAAAATTTGGTAAGAAAAGGAGTTTATATGACGTGATTCGAACCCTCGGTTGCGAAAATAGAGAATTTAAGTGTTCTTGAGAATTTCATTGATTTTGATGCTAAATTCGGTGATTTGATTGCACGAACAAATCTGTGTGATATTTTTAGAATTGTGTTCATGGGCTCGGGTGAGTTTTGGATGGGCCACAGAGTGTTTTAAACCTTAAGGAAAAATTTCTGGTATTGCAAGTCTGTAGGCTCGCAAATGCGAGCATCGCATTGTGAAGGACCATCTCATTTGCGATGATTGGGCTGGGTAGGGGACCTTCGCATTTGCCGCAATTGCGAACATTTGTTCGCATTTGTGAAGGCAGCAGGTCAGGCAAAGTTTCGCATTTGCGAACCAGTGATCGCAAATGTGATACATGCAACTGCTCAAAAATAGGTTTTGACGGGATTTCAACTCACTCTTTCAAATTTTCAGACCCTAAGCTCCCATAGGCGATTTTCCAAAGACAAGTTCTTCCCCAAATCATAGGTAAACAATTTCTAACTCATCTATTTCAATATACTTCATCTTTTTACAAGATTTCATCACAAAATCTAGGGATTTTCGTGGGAAATTGGGTGTTTTTAGGTGAAATTTGGGAATTTAGAAATTTGGGGATTTAGACCTCAAATTGAGTTCGGATTCCAAAACCAATTGTATATCCGGGCTCGTGGATGAATGAATAGGTAATCGGGTTTTGGTCCGATCCTCGAGTTTTGATCAAGCGGGCTCAGGGTCGATTTTTGATTTTTTGGGGGAAAAGATAGAAAACCGATAATTAAGCATTGGAGTTGAATTCTTTAGCATTTGTTGATGTTGTTAAGTTAATTATGTCTAGATACAAGTGAATTGGAGGCGAAATCTAAGGGGAAAGTGGTATTTGAGGCTTGAGTTTGGCTGTGGAATTCGAGGTAAGTGTTTGACCTAATCTTAGCTTGAGGGAATATGTGTTGTTGTCGTATTTGGTACGTGTTAGGGTTAAGTACGACGTATAGATATGGTGACGAGTATCTATACGTTAGTGTCGAACATATCCATGAATCTTATATTGTGGCTCTTATTATGTATTGTTTATGCTTAAACTGGTGATTATCCATGGGGAACAAGACTTATGATATTTTCTTGGTAATTGACCATTGTTGAGTATTGACTCAAGTTGAGAATTATTTTGTGAAGTTAACTATTGAAATGAGATTGGTTATAACTGATTCCCTTGCCAGGATGTTATTGTTTCTATTGTTGATTCCCTTGTCAGGATGTTATTATTTATACTGTTTGGGTGAGGAAAGAGTGATAAAACACGAGGGGTAATGTAGTGCACATTTACATTCATACTCATGCATATGGTGAGGAAGAGTGATAAAGTACGAAGGGTGATGCCGTGCACATTTACATTTATATTGATGCATATGGTGAGGAAGTGTGATAAAGCACGAAGGGTGATGCTGTGCACATTTACATTTATATTGATGCATATGTTGATGAAGAGAGATAAAGCACGAAGAGTGATACCGTGCACATTTCTATTATTCATATCGTGAGGAAAAGTGATAAATCACGAAGGGTGATGCCGTGCACATTTGTATTATTGATTGCATGGTGAGGATTGAGAGTAAAAGCACAAAGGGTGATGCCATGAATTTTTTGTTTGATGCGTTCATTTGCTGTTATTGGTTCAAGTGTTTTAACTATTTAAATTCCTTTACTGCTGTAATTCTTTAAGTTAAACCCCCATAGCATGTTGCCCCTTCCTATATATTTCTGCTTAGTTTTTATTACTTGTTACTCTGTTATTATACTGATTAACTGCACAGGTTTATGATATTTGTCGTGTCATAGCCTCGTCACTACTTCGCTGAGGTTAGGCTCGGCATTTACCAGCATATGGGGTCGGTTGTACTGATAATGCACTCTTTGTGCAGATCCTGGTACTGGACCATATGGACCGTAGTTCAAGGTTGTTGCCTTCAGTCCAGTGGAGACCCGAGGTAGTCCTGCAAGTGTCCGCATGCCTTGGCGTCCCCTTCTATCATGTTTCTTTTCTATTTATCTACTTTCGAATAGATGTACATTCCTTGTTCAGACCATTGTTTGTAGTAATCGTAGATCGTCCATGAGATTGTGACACCAGTTCTAGGTGGAGTTTTATCATGGTTTCGTATTTGTATTAAGATAATATTTTAAATTCTATTCTTCTGCATCTATTTCGCTGATTTACTTATGTTAACTTATTGTTAAAAGATAAAAGATAAAAGGTAAAATAATCAGTAACATTGGCTTGCCTAGCAGGTTCAATGTTAGGCGCCATCACGATCCTGACGGTGGAAAATTTGGGTCGTGACACGGATAGTGGACTTTTAAACTTTATTATGCTCCATGACCTTCCTATACTTATCCTCCATCCGGCATAGTTCTACTCAGCAGCAGCAACTTTTTTAGCTTTGAAGCTCAAGGCTGCCTCCAAATTATTTAGTCTTTCAATAGAGGCAGCCTCACGATCGGTAGCAGCAAGAACGACATTTTGGACCTCAACCCACTTTGTCTTGTCTTCTTTAAATTTCACCCTTAACAGGGTGGCCTCTTGGCTGGGGATCACTACTTCTTCCTCGCTTTGCTGCAACCGAGACTCTAACTCAATGGCCTCAGCAACTTGAGCTTCCAGTTTTGGGAGGCGAGCAACAATTTGATCCCACTCGACCAACAATTGATTTCACTCAGAGGTGAGTTTCTCTTTGTCAAGGATCAACTTGGGAAGGCCATCGAAAGCAAGAAAGTTAGCCTATAAAAAAAGTACAAATTAAGGTCATCGTCTTCTATTCAGATATTGAGCATTCTATTGAGTGATGAAGGTCATCGTCTTCTATTCAGAGAAACCCCTTCATCACTAGCTTCTCAATCACCATTGATCACCATTGATCACCATAGTGGTTGCAATAGGCTCGGGCACGACGCTCTTCGCCTTTTTATTTTTGCCCTCGGCCATAGAGGAACATTGCTTTTTTGTTGCTTGTTCCTCGGTCGGGGACTCTGAGAAGAAGCACCTGCACTGGATACAGATCCGATGACACCCGTTTGAGTGAAGTCCTCCTGCAGAAACCTCGCCACATCTTTAGGATCAGCCAAAATGTCCTCCTCGGGGATGGTAACACAGCCCTGTGAAACACTTGAATTCAACAAAGGGAAAAATTAGTCAGTTTACTTATATGTGGGATGAAGACAGGAAAAATTTGAGAATCAACTTACCATGATTTTT
>MU774162.1:56191-72983 GCA_026770625.1 Nicotiana glauca
TTTTTAGCCTTCCACCCGTATTTGAGGGCCAATTCTTTCCATCGGCAGGTCTCAGGAATGGTGACATCCAAAATCTTCTGGACCCACTGGTCCAAGCCTTCGACCATTGGTGGCGTCCATAGAGTTACTTGATGTTTAGTTTAAAGTATATATATTTATATGTATATCGCCGCATGTTTTAATTTTGTTTCGTGGATTTAGAAAGTAAAATATGTTGATTTATATTAATTTGAGGTGTCTTTATGTGTAGGAATAATCCGAGAGCAATTGGGAGCGAAAGGTGCGAGATTAGAGCCAAAACGGACGAAAAAAGTGACGGTGGCATTTTCAGCGCCACATACCGAAGGTGCAATACCAGCGATGGGCTGGACACTGGTGCGTGATTTCTGTCCAACTTTGCCTGGAATAAGGTTATTTCGGCCCAAGACCCTCCCCCCCCAACTCGTATAAAAAGGGTCATAAACCTAATTTGGAGTAGAGCAAACATACTTGGAAGGAGAATTCACGTGGAGGAACACACACCACATTGGGAGGATGCTTCTAACTAGTTTTTCTTCTCTTATCTTCTTTTAATCTCATAGTTTATTAGTTCTAGAGTTTTGGGTGTTGCATGAACGTTGTAGTTTGAAGGTTGAATTGTTCTTATTATTTTATCATATTGGTTTATTTATTCAATCTTGCGCTTAGTTATTTGATTGCTTGATCACCAATTGAATACTATCTACGAATCTAGAATTGAACTCGGGAGAGAGAATTCTACATTGGCTATAATATTGAGTAGAGCAAGATCTTAACTCTGGGGGGAGAGGATTTGCATTTAGGATAGGAATATACCTGATCACCTTTCTTGGTTACTATAACGAAATTATTAATATGTTTTTGCTAATTCTAATTCCATGGAAATATAGGCGTTAGATTAGCTTGAATAGGCGAGTTGTACTTCGGGAGAAGGCTACGAGCAAAATTTACCCTGTCAACCAATAAACTAGATAAATTAATTAGACGATTTAAGTGGAAGACTCAACGGGATTTTTAGCTAACCCATAGCTCTAAAATAGTCACTCACATTGAATTCGTCTTTAAGTTTGTCGTTGTTTTCTTTAATCTCTTAAACTGTTACTCTAGGTTAAACTTTGTTAAGTATTCATGCGTTAGGATTCACTTGAACAAATTAATTGTTTGGATAATTTGGTTGATAGTTAATCAGAAGTCCATGTGGGTACGATATTTGGACTTACAATCCTATATTGCTTGTACGACCACGTATACTTGCGTGCACGTTTGGGAGCAACAAGTTTTTGGCACCGTTGCCGGGGACTTAGAAATTAACTATCTACTTGATTGGATTTTTACTTTTGTCTATTCCCATTTTTATTTTTTAATTTTTTTAATTTAGTATTTTATTATCTTTTTTGACATGGCATCTTGGAATGAGAATTGGTAAAATATTAGTTATTCTTATTATGGTGATCCTTGTCCATATTGTGGAGGACCACACTTGTGGAAAAATTGTGAATCTCAATCTTATGGATGAAATATTTATAATATGTGTGGTTGTCAGTGTGGCCATTGAGATGGTTGTCCTAATTCTTATTATTCCTCTCAGAGCTCCTATTATAATGTTTCTAATAATGTTTATGAGTTTGACAGGAGCAAGTAAGTGGAGGATATGGAATGTGTTGCGTGTATTATGGACATGATGAGGCAAGTAGTAGCCGAGCAACATACATGTTAAGGAAAGTAGTCGAGCAAAAAGTTCTTGGCGCCTTAGCGATCAAAGGTCTGTAGGCTAGAATGGATGAACTAATGCCAGTTTTCAAGAAGAACCTCAACACGGCAAAGAGAGCGAGTTCCCACAAGAAGATAACTTTGAAGAAGAAAATATAGTGAGCCGATCTTGGCTAGAGAAACAAGCTCAACTGGCAAAATCTCATGAGTTTCTACGTGATGGTCTTTCATATATGACAAAACAGATAATAGACGAAATAAATGAGCTCAAGCAAGAGATAGACCAATTTGGCTCAGATACCCATGACCTGTAGGATAAATTGAATAAAAAGGTTGACGCGTCTGATGCCCCACAACCAATTTTCGTGGATAGTGGCCAGCTTGTGGAGCGGAAAGAGGAATTCCAACTATTCGACCAAAATATTATTAATGATGCTAAGATTGACGAAGAGTGCGAAATTGAGGATGTAAAAAATAATACAATTTTAGAGTTGGATCATATTAGACCTCATTCTAAACACTTTTCAATATTGTGTTTGGTTGGTGACACGAGAATTTATCCATTCAAGCATATAGAGGAGTCAATAGATAAGGAATAAAGTGTTTATTTTCTGAAATTTGCCATACCAAGGAGGCAAAATGGCATTCATCACTTAAAGGCCAAGAAGTACAAGATGCGATATATATTGCTTGGTTCCTTTATTTTTACAGCACTGCCCCAAGAACATGACACAGAAGTTGATACAAAATTGGGAGCACAATTTATATCCTCAAAGTGGAAGGAAAAGAGGTGAAAGGATGGCATAGTGTCGCGACATTAAATCAAGCGTTTGTTTGGAGGCAACCCAATTTTATTTTTCTTTTTACTTTTGCTTTTTTTTCTTGTGTTATTTTTTGCATTGTTGTTTTTGGGTTTTGTAGGAGTAGGAGCATGAATTCAAAGCCAATATGCATGTGCAAAATCAAGCAGGTGTTTGGAACTAAGTGTGGTGTGCCACACAAAGAACCATACCTGGGAGAATTCTGAGTATCCCGTGAGCTGCTAATTGTGACGACCCGGCCAGTTGTCTTAAGAATTTACGCCCCGATACCCTATTGAAATGCTTCCCCCAAGTTTATTTCTGCTATTTTGATTTGTCGGGACATCCGGTTTTGAGTTTCGGAGAGTTTTGGGACACTTAGTCCTTAAACGAGAGCTTAAGTGTTGGAAAGTTGACCGTAGTTAGAATAGTATGAAGACGTCCTCAGAATGGAAATCTAATGGTTTCATTAGCTCTGTTGGGTGATTTCGGGCTTAGGGGCATGGTCGGATTGTGTTTTGGAGGTCCATAGCTAATTTAGGCTTGAAATGCCGAAAGTTAAATTTTTGGAGTTTCCGGTTCGATAGTGAAATTTTGATCCGAGTGTCGGAATGGAATTTCGAGAGTTGAAGTAGTTCCATTGTGTCATTTGGGATGTGTGTGCAAAATTTTAGGTCATTCGAATGTGGTTGGGTTGGGTTTTTTATCAAAAGCGTATTTTTAGAGTTTTTGGGATTCTTACGCTTAAATCAGATGAAAAATAGGTGTTTTGATGTTGTTTTGAGCGTTCCGAAGGTTGAAATAAGTTTGAATGAAGTTATGGGTTATGTTGGTAAGTTTGGTTGAGGTCTCGGGGGCTTCGAGATGATTTTGGATGGTTAACGGAAGGATTTTTGGAGTTAGAGTTGCAACTTCAGCTACTGGTTCTGTCATAACTGCACCTGCGGTTTGGGTCCCGCAGGTGCGGTGTCGTAGAAGCAGCTAAGTGGCCGCAGAAGCGAGTTTGGGCCAAGTTCTAGGTTTTCGCAGATACGGCTGGGTCTTCACACATGCGGTGTCGCAGATGCGGCCAAGCAACCGCAGATGTAGACCCAGCCCGTTAAGTGACTTTTTGCACCTTCGATGCATTCTTCCGCAAGTGCGAGACCACAGATACGGAAACTGCTGGGCAGAAATATGAATTTTTGAGGGTTAGTTTCAAAAGTTGGAAAAAATTATTTCGGGAGCTCGGGATAGGCGATTTTGAGAGGGATTTTCACATGGGTATTTTGGGTAAGTGATTCTTACTCGTTTTTTATTGATTTCCACGAATCTGTGCTTAAATTCATCCTTTAAATTTGAATTTGGGGTGGAAAAATTGAAAAAAAGTTGGAAAAGGTTCTTAGACCTAACAATTAAATTTTGATCACGATTTGGTGTGGGATTAGGATAATTTTGATATAAATGAACTCGTGAGAGTGTGAGGATTCTAGAAACGTAAATCTTACCCAATTCCAAGAAGTGGACCCGAGGGGCATTTTGGTTATTTTACCTAATTTTACGTATTAGCTTAGAATTTAATTGTAGAATCAGTTACTTGAAGTGCTATTTACATTATGCAATTGAATTGAATAGATTTGGGCCATTTGGAGTCGAGTACTCGTGGCAAAGACGTGGTTTCGGGTTGATTTTGAGCTGGTTCGAGGTAAATGGCTTGCCTAACCTTGTGTGGGGGACTTTTCCCTTAGGATTTGGTATATTTAATAATTGAAATGCCTTGCACGTAAGGTGATGAGTGTGTACTTGTGCTAATTGTTGGAAATCTGGTTTTAATTAAGTAACTACTAGTATGTTTTCTTTCCTGTTTTATTACTTGTACTACGTAAGCCTGTGTTAGCTTAGGAAAGCATGTCTAAGTGATTAAATTGCCTTATTTGTTCAACTGCTTTATTTGAACTCTGTGTAGCATGCTAGGCTAGACTATTTGTTGCCTTAATATGAAGTTTGACATTTCTGAGTGTTTTCTCATGTTGCTGTTGTGTATTTAAATTGGGACTACGGATGTGGGATTCTGGTAGCTCCCCCTTTGTCTGTTTACATTTGGGACTAAGAATGTGGGATTCCGTTAGATCCCCCTGCACAGTTATATAAAACTACGGGAATGCACCTGGTAGATTCTCCAAGTACTGGGTATTTATGTTTGGGACTACGGAACGGGATTTCGGTAGATCCCCGTGTACTATGAGCTGGACTACGGGATGGTATCCCGAGAGACTTACTGGATATGTATATTTGGGACTTGAGGACGGTATCCTGGAAGATCCTTGATTGATATTATTAGAGTTGAGCTGTATTTTCCTTCGGTGTTTACGTTGTTTTGTGTATAGTTATTATTGTCCTTTATATCCTGTATTACTCTTACTGTTGCATTTATTTTTACTGTTTTGTTCTACACTGTCGGGCTTTATCTTTTTATTTAACCTCAGTAGGGCCCTGACCTTTCCTCGTCACTACTCAACCAAGGTTAGGCTTGGCACTTACTGAGTATCGTTGTGGTATACTCATGCCCTTTCTGCACATGTTTTTCATGTGCTGATCCAGGTACCTCTACTCGGGCTTATCATTCTTGAGGCGAGGCGATTTTACGGGACTTCGAGGTCTATCTGCCGCGTCCATAGACTGAGGAGTCTCTATCTTTATTATTTCTTGTAGTGATAGCCCTCTATCTTTACTGTTGATGTAGACATTCCGGAGTTAGAGCATTTTACTAGGTTTCGTAGCTTGTGATTCATGGGTTTCTGGGTTTTGGGAGTATGTATTGGTTTTGAGAGGTTAAGCCTTGTGTGTGCCGAGCAACATCTTTTAAAAACTATTTTATTTTCTCTAATTCTATCTCAATTAGTTTTATTTCCGCAAATTTGGTTTATCTTTCGCAAGTTAGGCTTACCTAGTCATAGTGACTAGGTGCCGTCATGATGGTTCACGGAGGGTGAATCGAGGTTGTGACAAGTTGGTATCAGAGCTCTAGGTTCATAGGAGTCATGAATCGCAAGCTGATTTATTAGAGTCTCGTTGATTGGTATGGAGACATCTGTACTTATCTACGAGAGGCTATGTAACTGTTAGGAAAATTCCACTTCATTTGATTTCCTTGTCGTGCGAGATTTTTGACATCACAATTCTAAACTTCTGTCTTCTATTCTCTCACAGATGGTGAGGACATGAGTCAAGATGATCAGGCACCCGTGCCCCCTATTACAGCCGTCAGAGGCCGGGGCCGGGTAGAGGCCGAGGACGCGCACGTGGTGCAGCTAGAGCACCTGTGCGAGCTGCCACCGAGTAGCCACCAGCTATGCCAGTCGGAGTCCAGGCACCTGACACGCCTACTGCTACTACCACGCCAGCACTTCAGGAGACTCTGGCACAGTTTATGAGCATGTACACCACTTTGGCTCAGGCAGGGTTGCTTCCCCTTGCTGCTACATCCCAGGCCGGGGGAGGAGCACAAGATCCCGCCGCCCGCACTCCTGAGCAGCGAGTGTAGGTTAATCAGGTCCCAGAGATTATTCCTATGCAGCCTGTAGCCCCAGGCCATCCCGAGGACAAAGCAGCGAGTTCAGAGGATGAGCAACGGAGACTTGAGAGGTTTAAGAAGTATGATCCTCCTGTATTCAGTGGGTTAGCATCAGAGGATACCTTGGGATTTCTGGAGGAGTGCTACTGTATTCTCCGTACCATGGGTATATCAGGATCGAGCGGGGTTTCATTCACTACTTTCCAGCTTCGAGGAGCCGCCTATGAGTGGTGGCACACCTATGAGTTAGACAGTCCGAACGAGGCTGCTTCACTGACTTGGACCCAATTTTCAGATCTATTTCTGAGAGAGTTTGTTCCTCAGAGCCTAAGAGATGCATGGCGCGCCAAGTTTGAGCACTTGCTCCAGGGTGCTATGACTATCTCAAAGTATGTTGTCCGTTATACTAGCTTAGCTAGGCATGCGCCGTCTTTGGTTTCTACTGTTCGTGAGAGGGAGGGTTCGCCGGTTTATTGATGGGCTTATTCCCAGCATCAGGTCTAGCATGACTCATGATTTTGAGATGGATATTCCTTATCAGCAGGTAGTGAGCATTGCTAGGAGGATTGAGGGTATGCATGCTAGGGAGAGAGAGGAGAGGGAGGACAAGATGTCTCGAGAGTCGGGTCATTATTCTGGTGCCTGTACCCAGCTGCAGGCCGTCATGGTAGGGGTTATATGATTCGCCCTGTTCATTCAGCTCTTCCAGCAGCCAGTAGTGCTCCAGCACCTCCTAGGCCTCAGGAGCCTTATTATGCACCTCCAATTTCTAGCGCGCCTCCTGTGCGAGGTGCTTTCAGAGGTCAGTGTAGTAGACCTGGCCCGAGCCAGTCACAACCACCACGTCTTCCCAGAACTTGTTTTGAGTGTGGTGACGCACGCCATATGGTGAGGGATTTCTCCATACTTGAGAGGGGTGCACCTCCATAGACTTCTCAGCTAGAGCGTGCCCTGTAGAGTTTTCAGGCTATGGTCACAGCTCCTGTTGCTACCCCACCTACTCAGCCGGCTAGAGGTGGAGGTCGGGGAGGTAAAGGTCACCTTAGAGGGGGAGGTGATCGATGCCAACTCGACACTACGCAATGGTAGGAAGAGCGGGTAGCAATAGCTTTTACCCGAATAGTGGTTCGGGGTCGAATTTCCACAGGGAGCTAGTTATGGAGTTAGAATGTCTGTCTAGCCTAGAATTGCGGTTGTGCTTCTAATGTCACTTCAAACATTCTTAGGTTTTCTTTTTAAACTACTCTTGTAAAACTAATGAGTAAAACTAAATTATGCTAGGAAAATATTGCTAAGTTGTATTTAATATGGGCGGCACTAGGGTCATGACACTACCTAGGTGGCTAGCTAACGGGTAGAAGTTACTAAGGGGAGATTGATATATTTGAGGCTTAACCGTTGCATAATTGTATTCATTCTCACACCGCTCGGTAGAGATAACAATTTTTCCCAATTGACACTCTCGAGACCAATTGGGTAGGCCAGTTTGACCAAGCAACTAGGGTTCAAGTAGGGTAATTACTCTCTCGAGGTTTAACCCATTAATTGGGACTACCATTCTCATAGGTCCATCCCAATTCCTTGTTGGGTCAACTTTAGGATCATAGACTCTCTTTCTTAAGAAGAGTTAGACCCACTAAGCTTTGAATTCATGTTTGCAACCACAAATTCTAGATTGAAACACAAAATTAACCCAAATAACAAACACTCAATCTCAATCTCACCCTAGAATGCTACACCCATTAATACCCACACTAGGGTTGAGCCACAACCCTAGCTAATGGGTTTAACTAGACATAATTAAAGAAGAAACAGAAGAAATAGATGATGAAATAAACACATTAATTGATTACTAAGTAGAATCTACAATAATGAAGAGTAAAAGTGCCGAAAATGGTAACAATATTTAGTCTCACGAGCGCAGCTGTGTTCAGAACATAAAACTTAACCTAAAAATGGTAAAATGTTCTATTTATATCGGGCTGGAAAAACTGGACAAAAATACCCCTGCGGGGTCAGCGCGAACCGCGCAAAAGTGAAGCGCGGCCGCGGTGGTAAATGACGCGGACCGTAAAATAAGGTAGCGCGGCCGCGTGGCTTGACTTGGCCAAATTCTCCAATTCTCTGAACCCCAATGGCGTGGACCGTGCAAAAAGGTAGCATGGTCGCGCGGCCTTAATTCCCAAAATTCCAAGTCTCTGATTCTCATCCACACGGACCGCATTGATATATAGCGCGGCCGCTTTGGTCTTTAGCCTGCACTGGTGGGTCTCTGAATCTCCTTGGCATGGACCGCGCAGAATTGTAGCGCGGTCGCGTGGCTTGCAACAACAATTGATCATTCTCTGAATCTCCTAGCACGATCGCGTGGCATATCAGTGCGGTCCTGCGCTAGGCCTTCATGTTCCTCAACTTCATTTGGTCTTTGACACTTGGGCAGGTTTCACTCTGTTTTGAGCCGATCTTTGACATTTGTCACCTTATCGCTCAAACCTGCAATCAAGCATAACTTGTAAGCATTTTGGGTTTATTTTGTAGCAATTTATAATCAAAGCAATAGCAAGTAGGGGCATAATCATGGTAAAATCCTAACTTATCAGGAGGCCAGGCCCGATATTATGCCCTTCCTGCCCATACCGAGGTTGTTGCCTCTGATTCTGTCATTACAGTTATTATACTGGTCTGTCACAGAGATGCATCGGTTCTATTCGATCCAGGCTTCACTTATTCTTATGTGTCTTCTTATTTTGCTCTGCATTTGGGTATATCTCAGGATTCCTTGAGTTGCCATTTTTATGTTTCTACTCCTGTGGGAGATTCTCTTGTTGTGGACTGCATTTATTGGTCGTGTTTGGTTGCTCTTAGTGGTTTTGAGACACAAGCCGATTTATTATTGCTCAGCATGGTAGACTTTGATATTATCTTGGGCATGGACTGGTTGTTGCCCCATTATGTTATTCTTGATTGTCACGCCAAGACCGTGACGGTGGCTATGCCAGGTGTGCCGCGTGTTGAGAAGGGGTGTGACGCGTATCTAGCCTATATGAGAGATGTCAGTATTGATACCCCTTCAGTTGATTCAGTTCCAGTAGTACGGGACTTTTTCGATGTGTTTCTAGCTGATCTTCCAAGCATACCACCTGATAGAGATAATGATTTTAGCATTGATTTGTTGCCGGGCACTCAGCCTATTTCTATTCTTCTGTATCGTATGGCTCCTCCTGAGTTGAAGGAGTTGAGTATCAGTTGCAGGAATTACTTGATAAGGGCTTTATTTGACCTAGTATATCACCTTAGGGTGCTCCCATCTTGTTTGTGAAGAAAAAAGATAGTTCTATGCGTATGTGTATTGATTATCGCCAGTTGAACAAGGTTACAGTGAAGAACCGTTATCCTTTTACCTCGTATTGATGATCTGTTTGATCAGCATCAGGGCGCACATGTGTTTTCTAAGATTGACTTATGCTTAGGTTACCATCAGTTGAAGATTGGGGAGCCAGATATCCCGAAGACTGCTTTCAAGACTCGGTATGGTCATTACGAGTTCCTTGTTATGTCATTTGGGCTGACCAATGCCCCAATAGCCTTTATGCATTTGATGTACAGTGTATTCCGGCCATATCTTAACTCTTTTGTCATTGTCTTTATTAATGACATTCTGGTGTATTCTCGGAGTCGGGAAGATCATGAGTAGCACCTGAGGACAGTGCTTCAGACTCCGAGGGAAAAGAAGTTATATGCTAAGTTCTCAAAATGTGAGTTTTGGTTGGATTCAGTGGCATTTTTAGGCCTCGTGGTGTCAAGTGAGTGTATTCAGGTGGATTCGAAGAAGATAGAGGTCATGCAAAGTTGGCCCAGACCATCCTCAGCTACAGAGATCCGCAGTTTCCTTGGCTCGGTGGCTTACTACCGTAGTTTTGTGGAGGGGCTTTCATCAATTGCAGCCCCTATGACCAGACTTCTAGTGGACGAAAGAGTGTGAGGCGAGCTTTCAGAAGCTCAAGACAACTTTGATACAGCCCCAGTTTTGATATTGCCTATAGGTTCGGGGTCTTACATTGTCTATTGTAATGACTCGAGGATTGGCCTCAGAGCGGTGTTGATGCAGGACGGTAGGGTGATTGCCTACTCGTCCAGACAATTGAAGGTACATAAGAAGAATAACCCTGTTCACGACCTTGAGTTAGTTGCCATTGTTCACGCCCTGAAGATTTGGCACCATTACCTTGATGGTGTGCCTTTGTGAGATTTATACTGATCATCGGAGCTTGCAACACCCGTTCAAGCAAAATGACCTAAATTTGCGTCAGAGGAGGTGGTTAGAGTTGTTAAAAGATTATGATATCATGATTCTGTATCACCCGGTCAAGGCTAATATGGTGGCCGATGCTTTGAGTCACCGGGCAGAGAGTTTGGGGAGTTTGGCTTATCTACCAGCATCAGAGAGGCCTATGGCGATGGATGTTCAGGCCTTAGCTAGCCAGTTTGTAAGATTGGACCTTTTGGAGCCCAGTCGGGTTCTAGCTTGTGTGGTTTCTCGATCTTCCCTATTTGATCGTATCAGGGAGCGACAGTATGATGACCCTCATTTTCTTGTCCTCAAGGATTGGCGAGGACGGAGTATTAAGGATGCAGGGTCGGGTCTGTGTACCCAATGTTGATGGGCTTCGGGAGCTGATTCTAGATGAGGCTCACAGTTTGCGGTATTCCATTCACCCGGGTGCCGCGAAGATGTACCAGGATTTGAGGCAGCACTATTGGTGGAGGCGGATGAAGAAAAATATAGTTGGGTTTGTAGCTCGGTGCCTCAACTGTCAGTAGGTAAAGTATGAGCACTAGAGACCGGGTGGGTTGCTTCAGCAGATAGAATTCCGGAGTGGCAGTTGGAGCGGATCACCATGGACTTTGTAGTTGGGCTCCCGCAGACTTTGAGAAAGTTTGATGTTGTTTGGGTGATTGTGGATCGGGTGACCAAGTCTGCCCACTTTATTCCTGTGTGTACTACTTATTCTTCGGAGCGGTTGGCGGAGATCTATATCCGGGAGATTGTTCGTCTGCATGGTATTCCAGTTTCCATCATTTCGGATAGAGATACTCAGTTCACATCACGGTTTTGAAGGGTCGTTCAGCATGAGTTGGGTACTCGGGTAGAGTTGAGTACAACAATTTACCCTTAGATGGACGGGCAATCCAAGTGCACTATTCAGATTCTTGAGGATATGCTTCGTGCGTGTGTGATCGAGTTTGGAGGGTCTTGGGATCAGTTCTTGCCATTGGCGGAGTTTACATACAACAACAGTTGTCAGTCCAGCATTTAGATGGCACCGTATGAGGCTTTATATGGTAGGCGATGTAGATCTCCGGTGGGTTGAGTCGGGCGAGGCTCGATTACTGGGCACAGACTTAGTTCAGGATGCCTTGGAGAAGGTTAAGGTGATTCAGCATAGACTCCGTACAGTCCAGTCCAGACAGAAGAGCTATACGGACCGAAAGGTTCATGATGTTTCCTATATGGTTGGAGAGCGGGTTCTGCTTCGGGTTTCGCATATGAAGGGCGTTATGAGATTTGGGAAGAAAGGGAAGTTGAGTCCGAGCTTTATTGGCCCTTTTGAGCTATTGAGGCATGTTGGGGAGGTTGCTTATGAGCTTGCCTTACCTCCCAGCTTGGCAAGAGTTCATTCGGTATTTTATGTTTCGATGCTCCGGAGGTATCACGGTGGCCCGTCGCACGTGTTGGATTTCAGTTCAGTCCAGTTGGACAAGGATCTATCTTATGTTGAGGAGCTAGTGGCAATAGTGGACATGCAGGTTAGAAAGCTGAGGTAAAAGAACATTGCGTTAGTGAAGGTTCAATGGCGGGGTCAGCTGGTCGAGGAGGCGACCTGGGAGACCGAGCATGATATGCGCAGCCGTTACCCTTATCTTTTTACTACTTCAGGTATGTATCTATGCTCGTTCGAGGATGAACGAATGTTTAAGTGTAGGAGGATGTGACGACCCGGCCGGTCGTCTTAAGAATTTACGCCCCGATCCGCTATTTAACTGTTTCCCTTGAGTTTATTTCTGCTATTTTGATTTGCCGGGACGTACGGTTTTGAGTTTCGGAGAGTTTTGGGGTACTTAGTCCCTAAATGAGAGCTTAAGTGTTGGAAAGTTGACCGTAGTCGGAATAGTGTGGAGATGGCCTCGGAATGAAAATCTGATGGTTCCGTTAGCTCCGTTGGGTGATTTCGGGCTTAGGGGCATGGTCGGATTGTGTTTTGGAGGTCCGTAGCTAATTTATGCTTGAAATGCCGAAAGTAAAATTTTTGGAGTTTCCGATTCGATAGTGAAATTTTGATCCGAGGGTCGGAATGGAATTTTGAGAGTTGCAGTAGTTTCGTTGTGTCATTTGGGACGTGTGTGCAAAATTTCAGGTCATTCGAATGTGTTTTGGTTGGGTTTTTGATCGAAAGCGTATTTTTAGAGTTTTGGGATTCTTAGGCTTAAATCCGATGAAAAATAGGTGTTTTGATGTTTTTTTGAGTGTTCCGAAGGTTGGAACAAGTTTGAATTAAATTATGGGATATGTTAGTAAGTTTGGCTGAGGTCCCGGGGGCCTCGGGATAATTTCAGATGGTTGACGGAAGAATTTTTGGAGTTAGAGTTGCAGCTTCAGTTGTTGGTTCTGTCATAATCACATCTGCAGTTTAGGTCCCGCAGGTGCGGCGCCACAGAAGCGGCTAAGTGGTCACAGAAGCGAGTTTGGGCCAAGTTCCAGGTTTTCGTGGATGCGGCTGGGTCTTCGCACGTGCGGTGCCGCAGATGCGGCTAAGCGACCGCAGATGCGGACTCAGCCCGTTAAGTGACTTTTTGCACCTGCGATGCATTCTTTCGTAGGTGCGAGACTGCAGATACGCTTCATTGACCGCATATGCGGAAACTGCTGGGCAAAAATATGAAATTTCGAGGGTTAGTTTCAAAAGTTGGAAAAAAATTAATTTGGGAGCTTGAGATAGGCGATTTTGAGAGGGATTTTTACCTAGGTATTTTGGGTAAGTGATTCTTACTCGTTTTTTATTGTTTTCCACGAATCTATGCTTAAATTCATCCTTTAAATTCAAATTTGGGGTGGAAAAATTGAAGAAAAGTTGGAAAGGGTTCTTAGACCTAACAATTGAATTTGGATCACGATTTGATGTCAGATCGGGATAATTTTGATATAAATGAACTCGTGAGAGTGTGAGGATTCTAGAAACGTAAATACTACCCGATTCCGAGACGTGGGCCCGAGGGGCATTTTGGTTATTTAATCTAATTTCACGTATTAGCTTAGAATTTAATTGTAGAATCAAGTACTTGAAGTGTTATTTACATTATGCAATTGAATTGAATAGATTTGGGCCATTTGGAGTCGAGTACTCGTAGCAAAGACGTGGTTTCAGGTTGATTTTGAGCTGGTTCGAGGTAAGTGGCTTGCCTAATCTTGTGTGGGGAACTTTTCCCTTAGGATTTGGTACATTTGATAATTGAAATGCCTTGTATGTAAGGTGACGAGTGCGTACTTGTGCTAATTGTTGGAAATCCGATTTTCATTAAGTAACTACTAGTATGTTTTCTTTCGTGTTTTATTACTTGTACTATTTAAGTCTGTGTTAGCTTAGGAAAGCATGTCTAAGTGATTAAATTGAATTATTTGTTCAACTGCTTTATCTGAACTTTGTGCAACATGCTAGGCTAGACTATTTGTTGCCTTAATATAAAGTTTGACATTTCTGAGTGTTTTCTCCTGTTGCTGCTGTGTATTTACATTGGGAATACGGATGTGGAATTCTGGTAGCTCCCCCTTGTCTGTTTACATTTGGGACTACAGATGTGGGATTTCGGTAGATCCCCCCGCACAGTTATATGGAACTACGGGAATGCATCCGGTAGATTCCCCCAATACTGGGTATTTATGTTTGGGACTACTGAACGGGATTCCGGTAGATCCCCGTATACTATGAGCTAGACTACGGGACGGTATCCCAAGTGACTTACTGGATATGTATATTTGGGACTTCAGGACGGTATCCTGGAAGATCCCCGATTGATATTATTGGAGTTGAGTTGTATTTTCCTTCGGTGTTTATGTTGTTTTCTGTATAGTTGTTGTTGTCCTTTATATCCTGTGTTACTCTTAATGCTGTATTTATTTATACTGTTCTGTTCTACACTGTCGAACTTTATCTTTTTATTTAACCTCAGTAGGGCCCTGATCTTTCCTCGTCATTACTCAACCGAGGTTAGGCTTGGCACTTACTGAGTACAGCTGTGGTATACTCATGCCCTTTTTGCGCATGTTTTTCATGTGTAGATCCAAGTACCTCTACTCAGGCTTACCATTCTTGAGGCGAGGCGATTCTACGGGACTTCGAGGTATATCTGCCACGTCCGCAGACCGATGAGTCTCTCTCTTTATTCTATCTTGTAGTGATAGCCCTCTATCTTTACTGTTAAAGTAGACATTCCAGAGTTAGAGCATTTTACTAGGTTTCGTAGCTTGTGATTCATGGGTTTTCGAATTTTGGGAGTATGTATTGGTTTTGAGAAGTTAAGCCTTGTGTGTGCCGAGCGACACCTTTTAAAAACTGTTTTATTTTCTCTAATTCTGTCTCAGTTAG
Source organism: Nicotiana glauca (assembly GCA_026770625.1). Taxonomy (NCBI): domain Eukaryota; kingdom Viridiplantae; phylum Streptophyta; class Magnoliopsida; order Solanales; family Solanaceae; genus Nicotiana; species Nicotiana glauca. The sequence goes on from MU774162.1 coordinate 70,915, forward strand.
TTTTATTTTCGCAAATGTCGTTTATCTTCCGCAAGTTAGGTTACCTAGTCGTAGAGACTATATGCCGTCACGATGGTTTACGGAGGGTGAACCAAGGTCATGACACTAATGCTTCGGCCTTTGGCCTACCAGAGAGTCTCTTTTATCTTCTTGTTATTTAAAGTGTGCATTCAGGACATTACACAATTTAAGTGTGAGGTGAGGAGATTGTTTGGATGATTTTCTGTGCTATCTTAGCTTTCATTCTTAGTGTGGTAGTTTATGTTAACAAAATAATAAAAAATGAGAAAAAAATGAAAAAAGAAAGGAAAAGAAAAGAAAAGAAATCGGAAAATTTGGAGTTTTCCCGATGATGTATTTTGTGGACAGCTTTCTTGAGGGATTACTGTCCAATAAAAAAGGGTAAAAAAATAGGAAAAAATCCAAAAATATGTCTTTTATTTCTCTCTAGGTAGCAATAATCCTCCGTGGTTTTTCTTTGTGCATCGGTTCTTCTCCATGGGATGTAGTTTGAACCGGGTAGTAGTTTTTTTAATTATTTATTAGAGTAGATTAGTACTTTAGTAAATAAAAGGAGGAAGATTGATGAACTTAGGCTCCTTTGACTTGTTTGATAGTAGCATATTTAAGCTTTGAAATGTGGATTATCTTCCCAATATTTTAAAATTGTTCATGATGCCTTGATGAAATTGGATAGCATGTTTTGTGACGCCTATGTCTCTTTTGCTTGACTTATATTCACATTGTGCTTAATGCTTAATATCTTGTGGCTCCGTGAATACTTGCATTGTTTGAGAGTCGGAATGAGATCGTCCTTAGTGAGTCATGCGCCATGCGTGAGTGAGATTTTGTGTGGACCATGTTATAGTGATTGAGTCTAGAGCTTGCACGGTATGTGAGTTAAAGCGAAATTTTAGGCGATGCTCGGTTTGAAAAAATAATTTTAAGCCTTCTTTGATTTTTTTTAGCTTAATTGCTTATCAAAAATAAAATCTATCCCTAGTAAAATCTTTTGATCTTATAGACTTTTATTTAGCACCCACATTACGAGCCTATACCTCTTTTATTCTTAATTGACATTATTTTGATCATATTACCTCTTATGACACTTTAATTGTGAAATGAGCGCTAGAAGAAGTAAGGACTAAGTGTGGGGTGGCATTTGAGGGGAACCAATAGAAGAAAAAAGGTGCACTTGTTTTGTAAAAGAATACACCACTAGCGGAAATTGAAAAAGGAAAAAGACTAGTTGAAAGAAGAAGAAAAAAATAAGAAAAAGAAAGAAAAATTTGAAGGAAAAAAAAGAGAAGGAAAAATTGAGAGGAATAAATTGTTGTCTTGTTCTTCTAGTGGGGTATAAATTAAAGTAGTGCTTAAAGAAAGAGAGAATAATTTTGGAGAGTGATCTTGTTTGTGAAATTGAATTGGATTGAAGATTTGTGCTAAAAGTTTATTATGTGACGTGTTAAATTGCTTACGAGGGTGAACCGCTGATCCTAAATATATCATATGCATCCCTTAGCCCACATTACAACCATATAAAATCCTAATTGATTTTAGACTGAATGAGCCTACATTAGTGAAGAATTTACATTATGGGCAAGCCTATAGTACCTTTTATATGCATGTGACTTCTTTGTGAGAGTGAGAGATTTTTATATATGTGAGTCCTTAAACTATATTTGATCATGAGATTCAATTGTGTGGATTCAATTTACTCTCTTGTTCTTGTTGGCCATATGGTTTCACGAGGGATAGGTAATATTATTAGACTTCTCCATGATGTTGGGTGTTCAAGCCATGGGTGCATTGTGATGTTGAGTCGGTTTTGGAGGCTAGAATTGTTATGAGCACGTTGTCTTCATTGTGAATATGTGAAGAATGACATAAGTAAAGGAAAGTGTAAGTGATTTCATATGCTACAGTTTAATTGTTCCTATCAACCTTGATCATTAGTAGAGTGTATGTTGGAAAAAATTATTGTATTCGATAGTCACTGTCACACCTCCTTTCGGCGCTACCGCACCCCGCGAAGGGCGTGGTAGAAGGGAGTTTTTCCAATTAAAGGA
>MU774163.1:1117-23946 GCA_026770625.1 Nicotiana glauca
GTATAACTTATACATTCTTCTTATAAATTATGCAATTATCATTCTTAACACAACATACCAAACAATGAATAAACAACAATCCCGGAATAACTAATCCCAGCATAACTTATCCCAATATAACTTATACCGGCATAACTTACACTGGTATAAATCATATTCCAACCAAACGACCCCTAACAGTGAAAGGCGACTATTCCATACTAGTAGTTATCTTTCATTCTTAGGTGTCAAATTAAGGCTGGAGATAGCATAATTAATATGAACCTCCTTAGCTATGCCTAAGCAGATAATTATACTATGGATGGCAATGCAAGGAAGGTTACTCACTAAAGAAAGTTTTCTCAAGCTTCAAATATCAGTATTTGATGTCAGGTGTTGTTTATGTGAAGCTCAAGAAACATAAACAAGTGCTCATCTTGTTGACACTTGCAACTGGTTAAGGCAATAAGACGAGAAGTAAATCAATGAACATGCATCAAATTACCAGCAGGAGACATCAAACAAGTTATGTAAAGCATACAAACGAAGCATTGGAAGAAGTATAAGAAGGAGCTGGCAGCTGCAGTATGGAGCTTTAATATATTTCACTTGGCGAGCTAGAAATTGAAAATTGTTTAGAGGCATAAATGTACATATAGAGGAGGTAGTATTACAAATTAGGAAGGAGATTACAGAAAGAGTAGATATTACTAGGAATTCGAAAAGAGCCAGTAAATATAGAAGATTAGTGCAACAATTACTTTGTAATTAGATACTAGTGCTTTTGTTGGAGGCTTTTCTTTTGCACACAGAAGGAGGGTGCTCTTTATTTGTAATGGTTTTTGGAATTAATGGTAATTGACAGTTGTCATCCAAAAAAAATGGATATAGATTGCTCCCACAAGGAATTATTATATATTTTAAAGCTACATAAAAGTAAATATTCCTATAGTAATTAGTAATTCAAGATTTTACAAAGATACCTGAGAAAATTGTGATTAGAGAGTTTTTTTTTTGACTTTTTTCTAATAGATGGAGCGATTTTTTTAATAAAGTTGTATCAAAATTAGTCATAGAAAATCTATGTTACTTGAATTGAGGAACAAGTAACAAGGGGCTATAGCTGCTTTAGTTTTTCCTCTCTTCTAAATGGGAGGTAGGAGAGCTTGCTAAATGGCCTAATGGCTCTCCACAAAATAATTTTGGAACGCACCACATTCATTTTTGACCGTTCACCACTAAAACCCTTTCGTCGATATTTCTATAATAAAATTTCCCTCCTTACCAAAACCCCATCTTCACACACAACGCGCACACTTCACCTTTCTCCTCATCTTCCCTCCTCTCCAATAATGGAGAAGGCAGTTTTACTACGCTCTCTGTCATCCACTTCCACGCTCGCCTTCTCTAGAATATTCTCACGCTCTTCACACCGACTCGCTTCTTACTCTGCTAAACGACATCGTTTACTCCAGAAACTTTACTGCCGGCGTTCACTTATCCGGAGCAACGGTCGTCTCCTATCGCCTTCGCTTGACTTGAAAAGACAGTTTTACCCTCTATCAGTTCGAGCCATCGCCACTTCCGCCCCTCAATACTCTCAAGGTACTCCAATGCTCGCTAGCTAATTTGACTCTTTATTATCTAGTAGCCTGTTATTGATTTTGTATGTTAAATTTGTGCTTTTTACTTGTCAGAGTTTATTGGTGCTGATGATGAAGTTGCTGAGAAATATGGGTTCGAGAAAGTATCCGAGCAGTTTATTGATGAGTGTAAATCTAAAGCTGTTTTGTACAAACACAAGAAAACCGGCGCTGAAATAATGTCGGTGTCCAATGACGATGAGAATAAAGTCTTTGGCATTGTCTTCCGGACTCCTCCGTAAGTTTTTCTTTCGTCTAATAGTTTATGGTCATTATGCTTACCATATGTCAATATAGTTGTACCCTATCTAATCGGTTTAGCATGGTATTTGACTGTAAAATTACTGCAAAAATCAATTTTTTCACAGGTTCTTTATCTTTTAGAGAAATTAAACAAAGCAGTACAAAGCAAGGGCTGTGCTCACCTATGGAAAATGAGATTTTGATAAATTCGTTTGATGTTTTCTTTAGGGAAAACGAGTAGGCTGTGACATATTAATTTTTGTTAATGCAGGAAAGATTCTACTGGTATTCCTCATATACTGGAACATAGTGTACTTTGTGGTTCAAGGAAGTATCCGTTGAAAGAGCCCTTTGTTGAACTGTTGAAGGGAAGTTTGAATACTTTTTTGAATGCTTTCACATATCCAGATAGGACATGTTATCCTGTGGCGTCCACAAATGCAAAGGTCAGGAAAGCATTACACATTGAACATCACTAGGGAATTTAAGTTTTGCTTTATCTAAAAATATGCGTATTTCCAAACAGGATTTCTACAACCTGGTTGACGTATACTTAGATGCTGTCTTTTTCCCTAAATGTGTGGAGGATTTCCAAACATTTCAACAAGAGGGTTGGCATTATGAACTGAATGACCCCTCAGATGACATAACTTTTAAAGGTATCCACCCTTAAATCATGTTTTTTTTCCGTTTCCTTTTCTCTCCTGTGATGAATTCTTTTTCTTGTGCTTTTATCAATGTTCTGCTGTAGTGTCTTTGAACACAGTTTAATGTCTTCGACTTTGATCCCTACGGATATTGGCACATCTGTAGCTTGTCCCTGCATATCTTACAAAAGCTTTTATGTAAAACTTCAGGGGTTGTGTTCAATGAGATGAAGGGAGTTTATTCTCAGCCTGATAATCTACTAGGCCGAACTTCCCAGCAGGTATGGATGTCACACTTATGGGGTTTCTCTCTGAATTAAGGTAGCCATCAAGCATTTGTAAGGGCTGGCAAACTGATTAATTGTTTGAATGTTCTTATTTCTTTGTGTGTATGTGGATAGGATTACTTGTGTTATTGCTGGCTGTTTATATTAGATATAACAATTTATATTGGTTGGATATAACTGATGATAATGTACTTTAGAATTGCTCTTGATGAATGCAATAAAGGGCTCACTGGAGTAGTTAATATCTTATCACATATCAAGCATGTAATCACTATAGATGCTAACAAGGTTTAGAGCCTGAAGGCCAAAAATAATTTAGTGCATGAGCTCAACAAATTTAGTGGAAGCAGAAGGATAAATAACATTGAATAACTGAATGTGTTTAAAGAAAAATCTTTGTGCATACAAGGTGAAGTACTTTATTAATTTTGTATTGTCATATTTACTAAAAGGTTTTGACTTGAAAATAGATTGTTGGTTTGCTAAATCTTGTGACAATTTAATAAGCTATGTCACAAAGATGTGTACATGGCTTATAATTTATGGTTCTTTACTCAATGGTTCATTTCATGGGTTTCTTCCAGAGAATAAAAGTAGTGTTATACTCTACCTGGCTATTGTTTTATAAGTAGTGTACTATGTCTTCTGCAGGCACTTTTTCCTGATAATACCTATGGTGTTGACAGTGGCGGTGACCCACGAGTAATTCCTAGCCTTTCTTATGAGGAATTTAAGGTTGGTAGTCTCTTTCACATTAGTTTGCTTGTTCACGGATTATATACTTCAACAAATTCAACAAGTTTTTGTTTATTACACTGCTAATCATCGTGGTTTAATCACATTACTTATTTTCCTTATTTAAAAAATCATCATGGTTTAATTATGTCAATTCCTGGATTCTTCCCATTGCTTCATAGTATTTCCCAATGTTTCTGGTCATGCTTGTTGTGAGGTGTTATAGTTGAATTTGAATGTTCTTTAAAACTGTGGGAATTGTTTGTGGTTGTGTTGCATGCTTCACGTATACATATGTTCCATGGATGTATATGTGAGCCCGAATTTTCATGTGTACAGAGAAGACTTGAGCATCTATCTTTTGGTGATTGAGAATCATTATGTTATCTGGTTAACTGGCATCTTGTAGCTTCCGAAATAAATCTATAAGCTAGAAGTTAGATTTATACTGTTGCCATTTTCGGAAAAAAAGCTAGAAGCTAGATTGATGATGTTCAATGGATTCACTTTTGCTTACAAGTTATACAAAAGCTTGTACATGCTCTATCTAAGTTGCTCCGACACGCCAGTTTAGGTGCCGCACCCATTTGACACGACACTAGTATGGGTGTGGGTGTGGGATCCGTACCGGATATGGTCAAACAATTTTGGGTACTTTGACACGACGGACGGAAAAATTCGATACGAGATACAATTTGATTCTTGAAATCAGAACCAAAACTAGGGTAAATTTGAAGAAAATAGCATACCTTATCCAAGAAATCTATTATTCACTTATCTACAACTTGAGAATAAAAAAGAAATCCCCATTTTATCTCATAATTTAGAGATATTTTTATATTTTTATATTTTTGAATTATTTTTAGCCAGATCCTCGCACCCGTACCGGGATCCGTATCCCCGAATCTTAGAATTTACATCTCAAAGGATCCGACCACTAGATCCGCACCCGTGTCCTAGCAACTTAGGCTCTATGCACAATTAATGGCCATTTTATTTGTGATTATCATCAATCATTCTATAATCAAGTGGTCAGATGTGGTTGTTCTTCCATCATACTGTTGTGCTATTGCTTTCATTGGTTTGGAGTGCCTAGTCAGAAATTAGAGACCCTATAGATCCTGGGCTTTAATCTTTAAGGTGAGAACCATAAGCTTCTCAAATGAAGTACTTAGTGACATTCTTTGGGCCACACAAGGTAGAAATATCCACTCAAATATTTGTTGGAGCTCTTAGAAGGATCACTATTGTTAAAGGCATGCTTAAACCTTGATATCAGGTGTAGTAAAAGTTGGTTTAGTAGGTTATGGTTGATTGCTAGAATGTTAAGTGTTGGTATTAGATTGTAGTCATAAATATTAGAAGAGTTAAGTTCTTAAATTGGATATTGTCCTACACTTGGGAATATCATATTTATTGTGTTTGACACCAATACATAGGTATCTTGTATTCATTTAGAATCTTCTTTTCTGTCATACACATAGTTCTAGAATCTCTTCGATCTTTGAAGAGATTTAAGTAGTTTTCAGCTATCGGTGAGTGCTACTTTCTGGCCAAAGTGTTACCACACTTTCTTTTTCTGGTGACTGATTTGGGGGCACCTTACCTCTTCTTCAGTGACCATCCTTTCCAGTCAATTTAATGACATTAACCTTCCGCAAAATTTCGACAACCAAGGCATTGCATTCCTGTGAGGTTCCGGTGGTGACTTTCACGCAAGTTTCGTGGCTGCATTTATGTTTCTAAAATAAGTAAATTCAAGTTGGTTTCTCGACCTAGAGTTTAGAGGGGCTTGTTAGAATCTTTAGTGTTATTCTTAAAATGTTAGTATTAAATTATTGAGAGAGTTAAGTCCTTAAATTGGATGTTGTTACACATTGGACAAATGTTGTGTATTGTACTTGAGCCCTATATATTGGTGCGCTAAGGAAAGAAGATGCACAATGATGCACTGCAATTTATCAATGAAATGATGAATATCTACTAATATAGGTTGGTGATGCATCAATAGATCTTCTTACTGTGTTTCAAACTACACTTGGTACATGGTATTGCTGGCACTAGGGAGAGCAGTCATGACTATTATCTAACATATCTGTTTGGAATTCTGCTACTAAAATTGGTTAGCCTCTTAGCATGACTGGTGTTTTCTGTGTCTATATGTTTGCAGGAGTTCCATAGGAAATTTTACCATCCCAGCAATTCAAGGATATGGTTTTATGGAGATGATGACCCAAATGAACGTCTGCGGATCTTAAGTGGTACTTATTCATTTCTCTTATAATTTCAGATGAACATGAATGGTGTTAATTTATATGTTATGCCTATACTTGGGAATCCTTCTTGAATGAGTGGTTTGGCTCGGATATTCATTACTCTATGTACTTCTTGGATGTCTTAGAGGAAAGATGTATTTAACAAAATCGTTAACGTGCCAATGTCAGAAACTTTCCCTACACCAATCAGAGGCTGTGATAAAATATAGATGAGTGTTGCTTGTTTTTTGAAAATTTAGGTGAAGCTACATTTATTAGAGGCCTTGTTATATTTTAGCTCAACAGCACATGGACATCATGACACAAAACATTAGAAATTATCTTGACACAAAATATTAGAATTTGGAGGGATGACACATTTTACATTATTTATTTTGTGCACTTAATTTCTTGTACAACCAAGATTAACAAGGACACACTGGAAGAAACATTTGTAACTTCAAAAGGTAATGAAAAGCACATTGCAAGAATTTGCTCAATGTTAAGTAATCAAACATATGAAGCTTAATTTCAGAAGTCCAGTAAAATGCAAAAATATTATGTCATGTGTATTGTTGTAGGTTCTCTACTTGCATACGGGAGGTTTTTCCCATTATTAATGAAATTATTTACCTTATAAAAAAAAGCATGTCATGCATATGGAAACATAACATAAAACAGGGAAACGTGTAGCATAGAACAAGCTGTACAATTTATGCCAAGGGAAACTACTTTCAAATTTTCTTTTTCGATCTATTTTGCGTCCCAAGCTCCAATTTTCTATTTAGTTTGTTATGTGTCCCATTGTTAACTGTGTACATGGATTTTCACAATTTTATTAATCCTCAGATGTTATGTATATATAGGTAATGCCAGTCATCAGACCCCTCTGTAGTCAGCAATTTGTTTCTGAGTTCTTTTGTTTCCTTTATTTTTCCCTTTGTTTTATGTCAAGTCAAATGAAGTTCCCAAAAAATATAATTGCTACTTGGAGGCTCGCTTTCTGTACCTTTGTTGGAATTTATGTGTTCTTGTGTATATGCTTATTTTTCCAACTTTTGATCTTTGTTCTCTGTGGCTATTGAACAATTCTGCTGGCTTTTAATAAATTCCGAGAGTTCTCCATAAGTTAAAATGGACAGTGAATGGAAATTGAAATAAAAAGTATAAGATTTTTTTGGATGCTTTTAATGGTATTCTACTTCATCAAAAAAGAAAAAGGAGAAACAAAGAAGTATCACATGCTAAAATGGAGCTGAAATATCAATTATGTTGATCAAATTTTGCTCAAACTTTTGAAAATTTACATGGTACTGCGTTCATTCTATCCAGTAATGACTTCAATTTTAATACTCTGGCACATCTCATGTTCCTATAATATGTGTGATTGTGTGCAGAGTATTTGAACATGTTTGATGCCAGTTCAGCTCCTCATGAATCAAGAGTTGAACCACAGAAACTATTTTCTGAGCCGGTCAGGATCGTAGAAAAATATCCTGTTGGAGAAGATGGGGACCTGAAAAAGAAGCACATGGTGTGCCTTAATTGGCTGCTATCTGACAAGCCACTGGATTTGGAAACTGAACTTGCCCTAGGTTTTTTGGATCATCTGCTTTTGGGAACTCCAGCTTCTCCCTTGAGGAAGATCTTGCTAGAAAGTGGTCTAGGAGATGCTATTGTTGGTGGAGGGATTGAGGATGAGCTCCTTCAGCCTCAGTTTAGCATTGGGTTGAAGGGTGTTGCTGAAGAGAACATTCAGAAGATTGAAGAATTGGTCATGAGTACTCTAGAAGGCTTAGCTGAGAAAGGTTTTGATTCAGATGCTGTTGAGGCATCAATGAATACAATTGAGTTTTCTCTTAGAGAAAATAACACTGGCTCATTCCCTCGTGGTTTGGCGTTGATGCTCCGCTCTATTGTATGAAGAAATCCTCATTAACTCTATCATTTGTCTTGATACTTTCTTTTTTCCTTTCTCCAACAAAGAATGAGTTATGTTTTTTCGGTGTGATGTTTCATTCAGGGTAAATGGATTTATGACATGGATCCATTTGAACCACTTAAGTATCAGAAACCCCTTGAGGCCCTGAAAGCCAGAATAGCTAAGGAAGGCTCCAAAGCTGTTTTTGCTCCTTTGATAGACCAATACATCTTGAGAAATCCACACCGTGTAACGGTTGAGATGCAGGTTATCATCATTGATGCTGACATCCTTTCTTTGACAAAAGATAATTTTATGTGTCTGTTAAATACGGGTGTTGTTTTCTTCAGCCTGATCCAAAGAAGGCATCTCGTGAGGAAGAAATAGAAAAAGAAACGTTGGATAAAGTTAAAGCAAGCATGACCCAAGAGGATCTTGCTGAGCTGGCTCGGGCAACACACGAGCTACGGTTAAAGCAAGAAACTCCTGACCCGCCAGAAGCCCTAAAGAGTGTGCCCAGCCTCTCTCTACAAGATATTCCTCGAGAACCTACACATGTTCCAACAGAGGTAATAACCGCCTACCTTTTTTTTTTTTTGCTTTAATTCTGTTATATGAGTTCCATTTTGGTTTAACTTGTTGGGCTTTTGATTGTAGGTAGGAGACATCAACGGGGTAAAAGTTTTGAGGCATGACCTCTTCACGAACGATGTTCTTTATGCTGAAGTTGTCTTCAACATGAGCTCATTGAAGCAAGAGCTGCTACCGTTGGTCCCACTTTTCTGGTAATATGTTCCCTTGAGCTGCTTAGATATTAATGTGCGGCGCCCCTGCCTCAAAAAGAAAATGATGAAAGAGAATTTTCTAATAGTGAAGTGAAACAAACTAAGTGGAAATAAATGGACTTAGAATCCATAGGCTGTGGCGTATTGAAGTTACACTCATGAAGGCCTTCACTGGACCAGTAGTTGCATTCTCATAATCTTTTCATATGTTATTTGAACTTGAGATGTTTTATAGGCTGCTTTGGTTCCTTGGGTTGTAGGAAATACATCTACTTCCTGTACAGAAGTCGTTGCCATCTTCAAGCATTTTGATGGTCCTTATTCTTGGTATTTTCGGTGCTATGCCTGCGTGATCAGATTGCATCTGTCCATTCTAGCACAAATAGGTTCTAGTGACTTGGGTGTTTGCCTGTGTAGCTTAGGCATGATAAAACTTAGGTTACAGATCCTGAAGAAGAATGTTCTTCACTTATGGATATCTGTCCTTTTTAGTTTCTTTGTTCATATTCTAGTCCTTTCCTAGTATCTTCAACTAGTTGGGAACTGTTCTGAGGGGCTGAGACGGGCAACTTTTATTGCACGGGTTACTGAAGAAAGAGCTAAATATCCTACATACAGGAGTCTCGTTTTTTCCTATGCCAAGGATTGCCTTTTATTCTGGTTTCTCCAAAATCTGCACAGGAAAAATGATTGGGTTGTGAAAATGTAGTCCCAGCATGTCGTTTTTCTTTTTGGTGGGAAACCACTATGGCGTTGTTTAATACACACGCCATATTTGCAACCTGGCATATTAGCAACACGTCATATAGACATAATTGGACTAAGATTGTCTTTGACACACTTGCATTGGGTCCAGTGTGTCATGCCCCAACCTCGGGAGGCACGACCGGCGCTCGATCGAGTGAACCTAACCGAGCAAGCCTCATCACACACTTCCTACCCAGCTCATCATGAACAAGGTAACCATGTTTCCTTTTTATTTAGGCAAGGAAAGGTAGTACATTCAACAATGTTAGTTCATTTTATATTACAAACTTAAACCGTAGTTAAAGTTAATTTCCGAAATTCCCTTAAAGTTACAATTTATAGATAACATGAGTTTGGAACTACAACATAGTTCATGGACCCCGCGAACACCCGTACATAACCCATACATATGTCTACGGAGCCTCTAAGGATGTAAAAAGACAAGCATGACAGTGCCGGCAACAAGGCCTCGGCTATACCTCAAAAGTAGGGTTCTACAACAAAAGATGTGTAATCTAACCCCTTGAAGGAGGAAGGGGTTCACCAAGACTTCGGGAAGAAGGTACTCCGCTATACACGATCAACACTATCTGCAATGGAGCCACCTACATTCATTTAAACAAATGTAGCGCCCCCGGCAAAAGGGACGTTAGTACCATGGAATAGTACTAGTATGCAGTGTTATCAAAGGTGAAAAGCGCAAAAAAGCTCTAAGGTCCGCTGAGGCTTTAAGCGGAAATAAAGCGTGAGCTTTAATAAAAAAAACCGCAATTGGAGAAAAAGTAAAAATATGTATTTGTAGTCCAAGACTAATAATTAAAAGCATGAATAATAAAAATATGGACAAAGAAATTGGAAAAAATTTACGAGAAAGTGAAATATCAATTGTTTTATGTCGTCTTTTTAGGATTACACTCATTGGCAAGGAAAAATATGCCTTAGAGCCTTGATATGACACTAAAGCGCACACAAAGTGAGGCAAAGTGCTCAACATGTTTTGGGCCTCGATTCAGGGCTTAAGCGCGCCTTTGACAACACTGCTAGTATGTATAACTAAACTCCATCTAGTTAGAAAGAACTTCCATATAAGAATAAAGCAATCACAAATACAACTCAAGGGGACTTTAAATGGCCACACATTTACAAATAAAGGAAGCATAGAATTTTCACATTGTATCCCCATAGCTTTTATTTTTGGGCATCTCATACTGTTCATCATTGTTCACATTACCACCGCTAACTTGAGCGGAGTCCGATCTTGACCCGATCGGCTAGGTCGCCTCATTTGAGACGTTCACTTCAATCACAAATTCATTACCACCATGTGCGTAGCATGGCGTCCGTCTCGGCCCGATCGGCTAGGCCGCCTTACCAAGGCGTTTCCCTTTTCCATCAATCATCTCGTTTCAATCTTTGTTTCCCATAGCTCATTTCATAGGCACTTTGGGCCACAACTGTCACATCATATATTCGGCACTAGGCCACATCTCACATCATTCCCAATTTCAACGCTAGGGTTGTAATTTAGGAAAATGGGTGTACACAAGAGTAGTTTAAATTGCAAGCATAGATAAGATTTCACATAAATGGCACAACATATGCAATTTCGATTTCAATTTAAGGTCTAGGCGTTTCGATTCATGATCCATAGTCCTGTACCTCTCTTTAAGTTATCAAGAATAACATGTTAATCATATTGAGATATACTTTCCACGCATATGAGGTTGCAACACCAATTCAAGTGAAATAACAATCAGTACAACAATTCAATTTTGATCTTACCGTATTCACACAATCACCAATAAAGCTCAATTTCTAAAAGACTGGGTTTTAGCCATACATACCTCAACCGAGCTTTCCTTAATCCTATAACGTTCCGGAATGTTCGCACTTCAATCTATTTAAGCAATATAGCACAATTTAACTCATAATCAGGAAAAGATCATAATCTGGACTCTCTTGAGCACTTTATCGAGCATTTAGTGTTCATTAAGGCCTTATGGTGCTTCTATGCAAGATTATACTAGCCCATTACCCATTCCTCTTTATTTATAGTTTCCCATATTCTTCAAGAACACATGCATGCGATGCAATCCCCCTTATCCCCGTGAATTACCTCACTAATGACCCCTTGTAGCTATGTGTAAAAACAAGAGCTGAGGTGATGAAGTCTTACCTCTTGGTGTGATGGTTTAGCCCTCTCACTTGACTATCTTCAATGATTTAATAAGGATTCATGGAGTAGTTTTGATGGGAAGCACTTTCCCTCTCTTAGACCTCTCTCTCTCACTCTAAAAGTGTCAAGAAATAGGCTCAAAATGAGCTATTGCTCGGGATATAACGTCAGAGGGTCGGATTTAAAATTTAGAAAATTGGAGCCCCGACTCGGATCTGCAATCGCAAAGCAGACATGCGGTCCGCATAATGGGCCGCAAAAATGCTTCCCAAAAACTGGACACACTGTTTGGGATTCCGGACGCATACACGTTTTGCGGACGCATAATGCACCGCAGAACTGCCATTCACAAAATCCTAAGGAAATTTTGCGACGACTATGCAGTCCGCATATTGGTTATGCGATTGCATAATCGACCGCATAGTTGACCTCAAATTTGACCAACACACTGACTCACTCTGCAGTGGATATGCGGTCCGCATACCTGATATGCCACCGCATTCTCGGCCGCATAATTGTACTTTTCTGGAAAACTTTAATTCTTGACTTTTAAATGCATAGGATTAGGTGTTACGAATTTCTAACACCTAATCCTAACGTGGCACTACAAGACTCGGGTTGTGAGTGGAAATTTTCACGGGGCCTTACACAGTATCCACTAGAAGTTTTTTTTTTAATTTCGTTAGAGATTTGTATGTGAGGAAGTGAAGCCTTGGTGCAATGGTAAGAGTTGTCATAGTGTAATCAGGAGGTCACGGGTTCAAGCATGGAAATAGACTTTTGCCGAAATGTAAGGTAAGATTACGTATAATTAAACTGATATAGTGTGATCCTTGGTCCCATGCATAACGGGAGCTTAGTATGCAGGAGAACCCTCTTAGAGATTTGTATGTGGGTATAAGGATAAGTGTAGGGTTTAGAAAATCTTTCATTTTAGAGAATTCGTAATTTGCATCGAGTATTGGAACAAAATGGACATAAATAGAGTAGAATGGATTTAAGCGATACATATAGCTGACTTTAAGTAGTCTGATGAGATGAAGGCATGGTAGTACTCACCCAAGATCCATGATTCAAAAATAAAAATAAAAAATGAAATAAATCGCTTCGATAAGATCATATACTGGGAGTTATACTCATATAACTCAATTCTTGTTATTTTCCTTCTTTCTTCTCGAGAATTTGTTCAGTAGATCTGTTATGGTGGGTTTTCTTCTTCCTTCTTTTGCTGTCCCTGCATGTGAATGTGGTCTCTAGTTTCTAATTGCCTGCATTATTTTGAAGCTTACATATCATATTCACAATACTCTGTAGAATGCGCTTTGTGGTTTTCAAAAGCGTGTTCAGGTAGGTTAATTTTGCTTTAGAATTATTTGGCAACTATAATTTGGGTGATTGAAATCACAAGCTGATGGTAGTGGGCTACAAGACTACAACTTCATGAGGAGCAGGGTTAGGATGATCTTAAAGGCCAATGCATCTTTTCACCATTGGAATTGGAATAAAGTTGTGTAAATAAGTTCATACTTTGTGTATATCTTATGTGGAAAACCATCCTAGTTTTTTCTAATATGAAGATGTCATATGAATTAAAGATTATTTGATTATGTGCAAAATATCTTAACAGTCAGTCTCTGCTGGAAATGGGCACAAAGGACTTAGACTTTGTGCAGTTGAACCAGTTGATTGGAAGGAAAACTGGAGGGATATCAGTCTATCCTTTCACCTCATCAGTGCGCGGCAAAGTGGAGCCATGTAGCAAGATAATTGTTCGAGGCAAAGCCATGTCACAACGTACAGATGATCTATTTAACTTGGTAAATCAGTCTCTTTGGTAATTGATAGCTCTAAATGGTTCTTGCATGCTACAGGAAACATGTTCTCATGTCGTTGTGTGAGTACAATGGGGTGGTGATGTTATGTTTCAAGGACTTTGTAGTGATGACTTTTGGAGCTAAGGACCTGTCAAGTTTGTGTTAAGTTAAACAGGAAAAGATGTTTGTTAAGTTTTTCTATTCATGACAAGCTTATGCGGGCTTTCCTCAAAATGATCTTGTTCGTGTAGATTTCCATCTAGTTGGTGTAACTAAGTACATTATATAAATTTTGTTTAACTATTGATCAGGTACACTTTAGATTAAGAGTACTGGTCAGCTAGTACAGTGATGGTGTATGCTGTCCATGAACCTGTGCCTAGCATGTAGCTATGTGTAACTATTGGCATTTGATAGACTCCGGACTTTTTTCCTTAATTTATTTCCTTCTGTTCAAGGAAGCTAAATGATTTTTGCATTTTTCCAACATGAAACTCCCTTACTTCCCCCTTTGCATTTGTCAATTTTCTGATATATTTAGGTTTCCTATTGGTTCAATTAATGATTCTACCTTTGACGAAGGAAAGAGGAGATGAGGGCCACACCAAGCTGTAGTGTTGTGGCAAGTGCTAGAGGACATATCTTCCTCATTTTCAAGTCTTAGGTTTAAACTTTGAATCGGCGCAAAGCATCATATTTCTCAAGGCATACTAACATGGGAAGGAGACAACATCTTAAAGTCATAGTGTCAATTTGGCTGGAGATTTCATGTAAATCTCACTCGTGCCTGCTCTCATCCATAATGACCTCTTAATCATGCTCATAAGTATCAAACATAGTGATGTGATTTTCTTTCACATATAGTTTTCTGGTATAGATCAATTTACTTGGTAGAAAATTAGTCCAAGGTCTATTAATGGACTGTGTCCGCTTTTATACTGTTGCTTTATTGTTTTTTCACCTAGCTTCCCCAATTTATGATTTGAAATCGTCGATCATGCTAGTACACTGAATATATGGTAGTATGATAAAATCATTGCAATTTGCTTATTGTAGATCAACCGCGTTCTTCAAGATGTCCAACTTAATGACCATAAGCGTTTCAAGCAGTTTGTGTCTCAAAGCAGGGCCAGAATGGAGGTATGCTTTAAGTGATGGAACACTTAAGAGCTTTGGTAAATGAATTTGCATGACATATTATCTAATATTTTTAATGAACATTTGGTTCTAGAATCGACTAAGAGGCAGTGGTCATAGCATTGCTGCTTCAAGGATGGGTGCAAAGCTCAACGTTGCCGGTTGGATATCTGAACAAATGGGTGGTGTAAGGTTAGATGACTTTTGTCCCTTTATTATTGAACGACTTTGTCTAAATGATTTTTTGACAATTTTCCAATCTTCAATGGGCCTATACCCCTGGGTACCTATGTTATAATCCTGATTGTCCGGCTTTGGTTGATGTAAATTTATCTTCTTCTGTTCTAGCTGTGTTGGTTGCCATACTTTATCTGTTTCAGCTTGACTTATTTTAAACGTCCTCCATCCACCGAAAAAAGAGAATGTAAATATTTGGAACAAAATAATTACCTCTTCCTCTATTTGCGTGTTTGCAGCTACTTGGAATTTCTTAAGGGCCTTGAAGACCAAATTGAGGAGGACTGGCCCCAAATATCTTCATCCCTCGAGGAGATCCGAACATCCTTACTTTCCAAGAATGGGTGTCTGATAAATTTGACAGCTGATGGGAAGAATCTCACCAACGCAGAGAAACATATTAGCAATTTTCTCGATTTGCTTCCTAGCACATCCTTAGTAGAGCCAGCTCCTTGGAATGCACAACTGTCTCGCTCAAATGAAGCTATTGTTGTTCCTACTCAGGTTAGCTGTCTCCTAAAGTTTTGTTCTTTGACTTGTCAGTCTGACCGTTGCACTGTCAAATTTCAGCTGATGACATTGAGGATTCCTTCTTATAGGTGAATTATGTTGGAAAAGCAGCAAATCTATATGAAGCTGGTTATGAGCTTAAAGGCAGTGCTTATGTTATTTCTAATTATATTAGTAATACATGGCTGTGGGATCGTGTACGTGTTAGTGGTGGAGCTTATGGAGGATTTTGTGGTTTTGACACCCATTCAGGTACAGTTTTGTGTTTATCTTATCTGAAGATGCATTTCCAGGTCCCAGAGTTTCTCTAGCTAACATCATAGATTTCGGTTGACCAGGGGTATTCTCATTCTTATCATACCGAGACCCAAATTTATTGAAGACACTTGATGTGTATGATGGAACGAGTAATTTCCTAAAAGAACTTGAAATGGATGATGACGCTCTCACAAAGGCAATTATTGGGACTATTGGAGATGTAGATGCTTACCAATTGCCCGATGCCAAAGGTTACAGTAGGTAAGTGGATGATCAGGTCTATTCTGTGCTCATATTACTCTCTGAATGCAAGAACATCTTTTTACCATTCCTCCAACAAATTAAAAGAGATACTGTATGTTAGTGAGGGCCTTTAGGTAAAAGGAGAACGTGAATCCATGGAATTAAACACGTTACAAAAACAAAGAAGTACGCTGGCGAGGAACTATGCTTATGTAGTGCTCTGAAGATTTATCAACTTTCTGCTTGTTTTGGGTTTAAATAACTTTGTTCAACTGTGCATATTATTTTTAGAATTATGTAAACAAAATAATTTTGGTATCCCCCCTTTTCCCTTTTAAATTGCTTGTTGACCTGTCCATGTTACTTAGTACTTAGTTTGTCAGTAGTATTTGTTTGATCTATGTTCGGATAGAACACCAAAAGGTAATTCACTAGGCGTCATGCAAGCTTTAACTGAAATTTGTCTTACTAGCTATGTTATGTCCCGTTCCTTTTCCGTTTCTCTTGGAATGTGCTAATTGCGTTGAATCTGATGATGTGAACTCATTCTCTCAGTTTATTACGATATTTACTGGGAGTATCAGAAGAAGAAAGGCAAAGGAGACGTGAAGAGATATTATCAACAAGGTAAGCGTGGTTCCAAATTCAGCTGAATTTGTTTGCATATAAAGTTGGTGTTTTTCTGTGTAGCACTGTGCTGCTGCAAACAATCTACGTATTATTTTGTGGACTAGTATTTTCTATTTGATAATGTTACTATTTGCTGGTCCCTATTTGATAAGCTGTTTTATGTTTATTTCATTTTTCAGTTGATATGCCCCTTTTCCATTATGACAATATTTTTCGTTTTAAAGTTAGGGGTGATTAGATCGTTTGACTTGGTAAATGATGAGTGAAGTATATTAAAGCATAGATAAGTTAGAATCAATGAAAGAAAACTCTCTGTCCTGTAATTCTGAATAAAGTATCACATACAATGTATAGAAAGATCGATATTAAATGTCTAGAACATTTGCTCTGTAGTTGCAAGTATAAACCTGTTGTGTTGTCTCTGCTAGTTATATTAGTTTCTTACTCTTCCAAATGAGTGGTAAGAAGTTACTATTAATCATGCTTTTTTTCCTCGAAAGGCTGGATGATTTCAAGAAATTTGGAGACGTCATGGAGGCAGTTAAAGATAAAGGGGTGGTTGTTGCTGTAGCATCACCAGATGATGTTGAGGCTGCCAACAAGGAGCGTTCCAACTTCTTGCAAGTCAAGAAAGCACTGTGATATTGATCAAGTCAGTTTTTAATATTGATCAAATGAGTTTTTCTTCAAATGGGCATTACACACCAAAAATGCTTGTATACGTCGTCTGATTATAGAATCTTCAAATGTTAAAAGGAAAGAAAGGCAAGAATGGAGAAGAATACCAATTCTTTTTGCTTAAGAAACAGAGCTGGTTGTATGAACTTATACAGAAGTTTGGAATGCAAAGAAATTGGCGTTCCAATATTTTTATAGTTCCAATAACCACTTAAACTTTGCATTTCCTTTTCCGTGTATAATTTTCATGATCATAGTTCTTTTACAGTTTAATATATCTGCTTATAAGTTACTAAAAGTATTCAGCTGGTGGCAGTACTGTAAAATAACAGGTGACGTTTATTTGAACCCCTGTATTATTTAGTATAATTATGGGAAGTAATGAAGAATTAACTCAAATAGTTGCCCAGCCAACCGTTTAAACTAAAAATAGCCGGTGAAATATATGTATAATTTGTGTATTATGTGTATAATCTATGTATACGGCTAGAAAAATCACTTGAATGTCAAGACAGCGCTACTCTAATTTGTAACTTTTTTGGTATAATTAACTTTCTAGATCAAAAAAAAAAAGGAAGCTATTTCTGTAACTTCCATTTACATTTAGCGATTGTTTTGCAGGCTAGGTTTTACACTGACTATATAATGATTTAATATAGTTACCGGATGGTTATAATTAATTATAGGATGTTACGTTCATTGTATTTACAATTTGGTACGTGGTGTATCATTTAAACATGCGTGGTCTTGCATTTGATGAAGATTTTGACTCGACTCAATAATAACCTTGGCATATACAAAATCATTTTATTCAATCTAATTTTGTTCTTAGTGTCATATATATACTTATAATTAATTGGCGCAATGTAATTAAAATGTATAAAATTAGTTATAATCACTTAATGAGGCATGCTCAAGTGATAAGTAAATGAATGAACAAGTCTTGCCTTTCTTGAACTTGAAGGGTTTGTTTTAAGAACTTTCTTGAATTTCAATTCAATTATAAATGTAATTGCAACTAGTCTAAAAGACATTTTTCTCATTTGTATGATTTCATATATGTATTTGGTGCCACTTGTATTGTTATTTCATACTGAATCCATTTTTTTCATTTGTATGATTTCATATATGTATTGGTGCCACTTGTATTGTTATTTCCTACTGGATCCAATTGCATAATGATTAACGTATTCCACCCCCCATCCAACACCTCCCCTCCAAAAAAAAAAAAGGAAAAAGAAAAAAAAGAAAAAAAGAAAAAAAAGCAGACTAATCTTAGCGTTAAAAAGAGCAACCAAAACACTGCATTATTAATGTTGATTTCGAAATCGTCATAATTTCTAATAATAAAACATCTAATTAAAAAAACCTTATTGTCTCCCCTCAAACTCGTAAAATAGACGAATGCGCCGCCTTCCGGAGTAGGGTTGGGAGAGGGAGTCATTTAACATTTTTTCACGAAAACAATTGGAATAATGCAAATCGGAGAATTCAAATAGAGAAAAAAAAGATAAACGCTTATTCACGTCGGATGTTTTTACACCAATTTAATTAATACATACTATCTTCAACATGAAAGAGAGTTGGTTTTGGCTGGATCAATAAGAAACCCAAGTAGCAATTTCATAGAGCCCCACAAAATGACACTTATATCAATATAAAGTAGGCAAGCAGCCAATCATGCCTCATTTATTCGAATAATTGATGAAATACGTTTTCTTATAGATACTGTTACTTTTTTTGAGCCGCACAAATAATTTTGAATTAGGATTTTGCTTATCAATATTTCGCATTGTTAATTTTTCAAAGTTTCTTCATGTTATTGACCGCACAAAATAATTCTTGAGTTTTTTGTTAGAAAATCTTTCACCCAAAAGGGTTCTCGATGTAAAATATTTTACATCCAAGTAGATAGAGGCTAAATATCTAAAAAAGGTAAAAAAAAAAAACGAAAAAATAAAGAGCAGCCAGTCTACAAAGCATCTTGGGTTCACATAGATGCGGGGTAGGGCCACACTCCAAGAAATATGACATATATAGTCTACTCTAATGCAAGCATTATTGGTTGAGACTCTTAAGGAAGGGTGATTGTTAATAACTCAGAATATCCCAAGTCCTAACTAGAGTTATAAAGAAACTAGTTGGGACTCCTTTATTTAGCATTCCACGTGCTATGTTTCTGTAATGATTATCCAGTACGTAGTAGGGACTTCAAGTGGAATGAAATTTCAAAAGCCCATATGATTTAACAATGGGAACGTTTGCAATATATAAGGGAAGTTACACATTGCCTGTCTGCTAAAAATTATATATTTGCTAGCTAAATATACAAAAATATGTATATTATTATCTATTAATATACAATATATGTATATATATTGCCGGCTATTATTTTTAGGAGCAGCTATACCATATATTTTGGCAAAACCCAGAATTTTCAAATTTACTATCGGTTTAAATCTATTTTTTTACGAAATGATAGAACGCAGATGGAAACTCAATCATATATCTTGTTTGGCCAAGCTTCTCCAAACTAAAAACACTTTCTCCAAAAAAATATTTTTTTTTTCAAAGTTAGAAGTGTTTGGCCAAGCTTTTAAAAGAAATAAAAATGCTTTTGAGTAGAAACAAAAGCAATTTTGGAGAAGCAGAAAAAAAAATAACTTCTACCCAAAAGCACTTTTGAGAAAAATATACTTAAAAACACTTATTAAAAGCTTGGCCAAACACTAATTGCTACTCAAAAGTGCTTTTCAAAATAATTACCAAACACAAACTGTTTCTTATCAAAATTACTTCTAAAAATAGCACTTCTAAAAAGACACTTCTCAAAATAAGCTGATTTTAGAAGCTCGGCCAATCAGGCTATCAGCCATCTTTGTAATTGGACAAAGACCCAGACCCAAGGAGAGCAAATCTAAATTGCATATCTCATCTTGCAAAATTGGACCGTTAAGTTATGGGAACCCAAGATCAATCTTTCCTCTACACTAGCAGTGGGCTAACTTTCATTCCCCACTTGCTTATTGAAAGAATTGCAGAGACTTTGTGCTGAGCACAAAAGGGTTTACCCTCTCTCCCATCCCCTCAACCTTACCCTGAACTAGACATGTTAAAATAACATTAAGAGAGTTAAACTTGATACAAAGGTGAAAGCTGTTAAACTTCAAGTCACGTTGAGATATCTCAGCAGGAACAGCCTTGTACTAAGTGAGACAACTCTTTACAAGAATCTAAATGACAGGTAGCTCAACAGTTGCAAGAGAGTTACTGCTGCCGTTCTCCAGTTAAAATTACAGAAACGTGCCTGATGGATTTTCACATTAGGGACAGATGGATGTAGCCACAATAATAGAGAAGATAGAAGAAAGTAATATCTCTATAGCTACTCAGCAGTAGTAATACTTTTTCTTTTTGAATTTGAAAGGAAGTGTTCAACTTCCTTTAACAGGAATGTCCGCTTCATTCTTTTAGTAAGTAGAAAGCAAAATTGAAGACACAATGACTCACTTGAGGCATGATCAAGATCAACTACTGCATTGTGTTTTTGTTAGTGACATCATAAATTAACTATTTCTTCAAGGCTCTCAATATAACTAGTATATTCATCAAGATTAGCTATACCGAGGCATACATAGGAAGATTAGCTGCACCTTTGAAGTAACAAAAGAAGTTGGCTCTTCCCAATGCCTCTACATCTTGGATGAGAGGGCCCATATTCATGCATTCCAACAAGCAAGCTTTCTACATGCTTGTGATGAGAAACCCAAGCAAACAAATTTGCTACAGCATGTAAATCTGTTATTTCACTTGTTCTCTTGCTCGTCGGGACGCCGATATGGCAAGTATCTGTGGTCTTTTGCAGCATTCTTGCGCCTTTTCTTCTCGATATATGCTTCCAGTTTGCCTGATGCTTTGAGTTCCTTGTATTTCTCAACAAGTTTGCGCTGCCGAATTTCAGATTTTTTGAGGTAATAAGGTTGTTTCCCTTGCTTAGCAGCTTCTCTCTCTTTCTTCTTATGCTCTGCCAAAATCTCTCTCTCAGTGTGTTTCAATCCTGCCGATTTCAATTGCTTGTCAATCCAACCAACGCGATTTTTCAGTTCACTTATCTCTTCCGGATCATTTGATTTCCTCATTTGTTTCTTCAGATCCTCTTTTTCTGCTGGAAGATCATCCTCGTAAAGAAAATTGTATCTCTTTTTGAATCCATCTTCGTCAAGCTGGCCACATAAAGACTCAAAGCGAGGGTCACGAGTAACCTTTTTAGGGACTTGGATAATTTCCCTAAATCTGCTCACTGGCTTCTTGCTACTCATCTCCACTGGCCTGTTCTTGTTTGCTCGGCCACTTTTTCCTTCAGAACTGAACTTCCTATACACTGTATCCGACCCATCAGACCGCGCTCTCTGCAATTCCTCAAAGGTCACATCAGCAAGCTCCTCCTCTATCTCCTTCTCCTCCTCATCTTCAGACGAAGATTCATGTTCATCAGAGTCTTCAAATTTGATTTTACTTGAACTTGCAACAGCTGGCCTGTCTTTTCTCATCTCAACAGTTTGATTCCGCTAGAGAAAAACAACTTCAGAACTTCGCTGCACAGAGATGGAGAAGTTAGCGGAGTAAAGAAGAACCTCAACAACAGTAACATATAACACAAACCACTAATTAAAACAAAAGAATAAGTATTCTGTCCAGTATACAGAATAAGCCAATGCCAATTCCAGAAAACATGACTGAAATGCAAGTAGACACTTAAATCTAAGTCAATTAATTTTTTCTTTGATGACAATGGTGTTTGATCCAGCTTGCAGCACCTTAAGAGATAGTGCATTCAGTTGAACCAAGTTTTTGCGACAACATACATATTTATATGTGAAAAGCCACTAAAATTTCAACAAATATTTAATTATCAACCCATAATTTAAAAAAATACGATGTGACAGTGCTAAGAACTTCAAAACTAGAACTCTTCAAGCTTAAATTCCTGGATCCACCTTTGAGCACCTAGCTCGACTAATCCACCAAGCAGCCTACTAAGCCTCCCACAAGCAGAAGTGCCAAGTCTAGACCTACCCAGAGAGTGTTGTAAGTAACTAGGAAGTGAGTTTGATATCTCGATGTTACTACTCCTATGCCTCAACTACTCAACCGTCCCCTCGGGGACTTTAAGTCAATTAATTCAACAGCTAGGATACATTTAAAAAGACGAAAAGCAAGATTTTCAAAAGAAAAATTGAAAAGCCAACACAAAATGAAATGCCATTCTGAAACCAAGACAAGTTCTTCGTATCATAATAATGGCAGTCACATTCTATTTCAGCTAATGCAAATAACGCTTAAAGAAAAGGACAATAAAGAATGAGTTTTTGACAAATTTCTCATACTTCCTTTAACAGAAGATGCATACATATAATGAAACTGGGTAAGCTTTCATAAGACACCAATTCACACAAACAAAATCAACAAAAAGCAAAGTTTCATCAATCCAATCATATAATATGAAGAAAACAAAAGAGGAATGCGAAATTTTCACCTTCGGTAAGAGTGGCGTGTATAGAGACTCGAGTGGATGATGACCTAAGGGGAGAGAGAGAGAGACACGTTATAGACAAAAACCCTATTAACGGGTTAGGCTCGGCCCAATAAAATATTACCAGCTATGTCCATTTAGAAGTAGTTCATTACAAAAATTGGCCAATTGATAAAATATTACTAATATTAATCAAAATGGCCAATTAGCTATTTGTAGAAAAAAAATATCAAATTTTTACTTTCTTTTGAGTGGGTGCTATTAGAATAGATTGGGTATATCTTAAGGAGCTTGAATCTCAGTTTTGGGATGATTTGGTGAAGTTTTGAGGTGGTTTGAATTGAAAATTCGAAGTAAAAACTGAATATGAA
>MU774163.1:24585-38000 GCA_026770625.1 Nicotiana glauca
ATACATGTATCACAGATGAATTTTTTGACATCGATTTAATTATGAATTTTGATACAAAACCAGTCCAAATCACCTCCAATCTTCCTCAAATTTTGTATATTGACTTATCTATATGTTTTCAATGAATTTCGACTATATCCATTAAAAAAATTCCTTGTTTGTTTCGATTTTTGGAATATTGGCTAGAGGTTGGTAAGTTAAAACTTATATGGGACATTTCTGTAAGTTTCCCTACAAGAAATTGCAAAATTTTTTACAGCTAAAAAATAAAAAATAAAAAATAAAAAAGGCATAAAAGGTTATTCCCCATCAAAATTTTATTTAATTGTATAATTTAATTTAATTTAATTTTGTCTAGTAGATTTATCTAGCCGGACAAACGTAAAACTAGCCCACCTACAACTCTAGTCGTTTGGTACGATAAAATAGTTTTGGAATAATAATTTATTACCACCTTATTTCTTGTTTAGTTATTAATTATGGGGATAAGTTATCCCAAAATTAAAATAAGTATAGAATAACTTGTATATGCCATTGCCAAGGATGGAATAGATCTCAGAATAAAGCAGCAAAATTGACAGTACCAAAATTAATACAACATACCAATCCGTCAATATGATAAATATCAAAATAACTAATTCTAATACAACTAATTCCGGCATAATTTATACATATGAAAAGTATAATAATCTCGGGATAAAGTTTTTGATTAACTTTATGACATGTTTGGTTTGGAATATTAGCTAATTCCGGAATAGCTTTTACACTAAGGGGTCATTTGGTATGAAGTATAAAAAGGTATAAGGGTGATATAAAAATTTAATACCACCTTAATACTCTATTTGGTTAGCAAATCAGGTGTAAGTTATCCCGGTGTTAACACTGGGATAACAACATTGGGATAACTTATACTTTATAAAAGGTGGAGCAATTAGTACCGGTATAACTTATACCTTCTTCTTAGAAATTATGTAATTATCATTCTTAATACAACATACCAAACAATAATCTCAGTATAACTTATCCCAATATAACTTATACCGGCATAACTTATACCGGTATAAATCGTATTCCAACCAAACGACTCCCAAGGTGGGATATCTAATCCCGTGGGATATCCCACACTATAGAATATACTGGGAGATCCCACTATTGTATCAAACAATCCCTTATTGCTATTAGCTTTTCTCTGAAAGAAAAAAAGATACCTTACTTACGTCCAAGCATTATACAATGACAATATAAAGAATAAAAATTTCGCCATCAGTGTAAAATGCTAAGTCCATGACAAATGAGAACACAGAACTAGAGCGGAGATCTCTCTTTACATATACAACATAATTCAAAGATTTAATTACATATAGATACAACATAATCCAAAGATTTAACAGTGTCTGCTGCTATTCAGTGCCTCCATCCCTTTGAATGGCCATCCTCCATATAAGTCTCAAGAAAACCCTGCATATGCAATGGAAATGCCTTAGTCTCACCAACAAATTTTGAAATAAGCAAACCTTACTTTTCATTGACAAGTAATCTAATGCTCGTGGAAATCTAGTACTCTATGTTAGTCTTATGTGATATATAAAGTAAGCGTAGCCTTGGAGTAATAGTAACTCGAGCATTGGAAGCAGCCATTAATGCTTGCATTGGGATAGACTGTCTAGGGTGCATCCCTTCCTCCGACCCTACAAAATGCGGGATGCCTTATGCACTGGCTGCCCTTTTTTATGTGATATTTTAAAAAAATATAGGAACCTTTAGCACTGTGTACGGGTGTGTGTTCCTTACTTCCATCTTTGGACCACTGTGCACCATAACTATTAGCAACTCTTATCTCAAAAACAACCCCATGTCGGGGAACAATATGCACATTTATCCAACAACAATGAGTTATCACTGATGACATCCAGGGCGACCCTATTTTTATCGGAATCTGAAAAAGAAAAAGTTGAGATAGTAGCTTCTTAAGAGGACAAAATAATCGCACAAAGAGGATTCTTGCTAGCAATATATGATTTTATTTATATTTCCTTCTCCACAACAGAGAGGTGCAACATCTTGTAGAGCGGAAGATTACTCCACCTGAAGGTAAAAAAGTCAGCATAAATAAAGAGTCCAGCTAAAATGCACCCATGTATAGCACATTATTGGTTTGTCTCATGGGACGGGTGATGCCAGGAATTGCCTTCTAGAAGCACAATGATACTCGCAAAAGAAAATTAAGAAGAAAAATAACAAGCATAGCTCAAGCATTAGAATCTCACATGCAACTCAAGAATGTTTAGATTGTATGGCCCTGGAATGAGGAACTAACCACTTCCAGAAAAACTACCCCAGTAGTTGTCGCTGCTCCTGTTTACATGCTTTGACATCGCTCTAGCTCCATCAGTCAATGTAGAACCTTTAGCCTGTTTCAAAGACAAGATACCTTAGAGTTACTAACCTATGCAAATATGAGCAGATTTCATTGGAATGCTCCTGCTAACAGTAGATATGAGCATTTTTCTAGCATTCAGTATTGCCAGTAAATCCATTGGCATACCACATGAGGAGATTGTAATGATATAACTCTAGTTACCTCTCCTAGATTTGGATTCGGACCAGGTCTGTGCTTAGCTTCATTAACTGTTTTTGCTATCTTCTTCCTCTCCTACTTTTTTAATAGGTTAACGTCTTATCCACCATCCCTCAATCTACCCCTCCCATAAACACAAAATATTAGTAAAAAAAAAAATGGAAAGCAAAATGGTATATATTTAAACATTGGATGAACATTAGCAAAGATTCTCAAATTATTTCAGTATAACGAGTTCAACTCCAGTCACCTCTTTCTATCAACTGGACCTTTTAAAAATAACTAACTTGTGGCGACTTATCTGCCATATGAAATCGCAAGCAGAAGAGGTTGCTTCTATTAGCCAAGAAAATGCAGCAAAGAGAAGAGGTTGATGGAGCTTCAGAAGCAATGTAATACAGTTTTCTCTTCTTGCTCATCTTAATGTCTCAATTTACTTCTACTGAAAAAATGCCATCTCAGTTATCCTTTACTTTCAGCAATTATAATAACAGCAAACAGTTTATTTTCAAGGAAAAAACTTAGCTGCCAGCAGGGACTATTTTGCATGGAGCAAAACCAACAAAGTAGTCATCACGATGTATCATACATTTGGATTATGTGGCAACAAAAATGATGAAATTAGAGTAGATGCTGCCGGTAGAAGTGCCTCAGAAACTGTTCCAACTGTACATACAAATCCTAGAAGCCTCTGAACACCTGCATAGCTTAGTTCCTGAATGAAATTAGAGACTCGAATCAGGAATTGACAAACATATCGGCTATCTCCATATGTAGCTGATGAAACTTTGTAGTCTTAAACACAGATGTTAAAAATTGGATTTGATCCCAAAGCAGCTATACCAAGGGCAAACTGGTGCACTATTAAAGCACATACAGTTGTAGGAGAACAAGTGTGTTACCGATAATAGAAGATAAAATTTGTGTGAGATCTCAAAGCAGATACACCTAGGGCAAATTTATGCAATATCAAAGCACATACAGTTGTAGGACAAGCAAGTTAATAAGAATGAAGAGGAGCAGAGATGCAGATGGACAAAATACAAAGAACTGTTTAGAGAATCTGAGTTGTTCTTGTTGGATGATTTGATGCAACTTCTCAGAAACATGTATACAGCGGCTATCAAGTGGCTTACAACACCCATAGAAGCAGCGTCAAGCATTGAAGTAGTAAGAAATCATATGTTATGTGAATTAAGGACAGTATACATCCAAATCTGGTTTCTGAATCTATTTATCTTGTGAAAAAGACCCGGCCCCCATTACAAAATAGTTGGCTTATGCATATCACTCTCTTGGACTACAAAATATGTTACTACATATATGAGGTGGATTTAGAGAGAAGGGAAGGTCAGGAAAGTATTAAGTCCTAGCTTTCTCTCAGGGAAGGTGTCTCTCATTTTTGCGACCAGCGTAGAAATATCTTTATATAGATAGAACAAGATATTGAAAAAAATAGATCAAAAACCATTTATAACTTTCAGGAGAACACAAATGCTGTGGTAGCACTATGTCATTTTCACATGATCTAATTATTGAATCTCCAATGTCAAGATAAGTAGAGCTGAAAGCATACTCACAGAAAGCATGGAGCCCAGACAAATGGAAGGCTGAGAAACCGGCTTCTCAACACAGATAGCTAGAACACCATTTGACCTTTCTTTCTCTTCTGAGTAAAATTTACAGTAAACTTGGACACCTGAAATTTGCATGTTTAAAATATAGCATTCACATAAGGAATATCCATCAGAAAGAATTCTGAATTGATTGTCCATTTTACTCATTGCAAGCATTGAAAAATTAGCTAGTAGCAGAAAGCAACAAAATCCAGTATATTATTAGCCTCACCATCTCTCCATATATACAGATAGAATATGGCTCTACCTATTAATGGAAAACAAGACAAATGAAGGTTTTCACCTTACATATCAGTTATCACTTGAACATATTGCTTTCCACTTGCAAGCTCTTGAGCAGATGAGGTCCTCAAACGGTCCCATTATATTCCAATTTTCTCTAGTAACCTTCAAGAACCAACTATAAAAACTTAGCTTTTGAACTCTGATGGCAAACAGTGCTATAAGAAATCAAACTAAGGATGACAGTAGTTATTTAACAACATTTCTTGTTTCGAACTACAACATATGTGTTTTTCACATCATTAGAAACAGCTATACTTTTTTGGGAGTTAAGGTAGCAAAATGGTGAGAAGCATCAGATGCGAGTTGAAAAGAGATTGAGAAGGGAAGCCAGGATTTTTAAGATAGGGATGAGCAACATGTGTACAAGCATGCATTACCCTGTAGGTAAATTTCCAAGGAGCGATACAGGGAGGAGAACTCCCCTTGACTGTGGAGAGTGGATCAAAATAAACAATGATCTAACAGATGATATTACTCATAGTTGCAAATAAAGATATTTGGTAAACATATAATCATACAATATCCTTTCCAAACATATTAGAAGTGCCTACAGACGTGCAAGATATTGAGTGAGAAGTAACATCCTCACTACTATATAGTAAGAGATTTTAACCTTCTTCAACAGTATCTACTCCATGAAGAAGGTCTTGAAGATTCTCTGCTTCTAGCATCTCACAAAATGAATGATAATGATGGACATCCTGCAAATTGGCATTTTATTTAGTTAACTATAAGTAGTATCAAGGCTCATAAAAAAAAATGTAGACGTCGAATGTACCTGAACTTTAAGAAGTAAACATTTGTTGAAGAGGATGAAAGCTCCTGGTTCAATTCTAACATCCAAAAAAAGACATCATCTGAGAGAGGAAGAGGGAAGGAGAAGAAAACGTTTTTAGAAGATCAATGTATCAAAGCTGCTTCCAGTCGTTTTAAGCAAGTTTCTACTTTTAAAATGAAAGGATAGCTCTCGAAGTTGAATTGTGAGAGTTCTAGTGTCAAGTCATTTTGAAGAAAATCCAGGATTAACTTTTTGGCAAAGCACTAAAAGTGGTTTTATTATAAAATGAATATCGAAATGTTATGGGAGAAAAAAGTGAAACAAATAATACAAGCAAACACGTTAAACAAAAAACTACTACTAACAAATAAGGTCCTCGTGATCTAAAACATTAGAGATGGAAATTCTTCCTTTAATGATAACTTTGATTAGGTTCAGTATAATACAACCATACAAGACTCCTTCAGCATGCTCTTCAGAGCATCAAATTTCATATGCCAGGGAAAATTAAGAGTTAACCAAAGATAGCTTTGTTAATGGATGCTAAGAATAGTATTTTGGCACATGATTTGATTGATTGGTAACCTATTTTGGCATACAATTTAACTGATTGGCAACCTTGACAGTTAGCATTAAGCACAACACATTTACCAAGTATATGGTAGTAGCAAGTCATAATGAAGTCATACTTATTATAATGTCCAACAGCACATCTTCCTTCAATTGTTTTCTGCCCATCTGCAGATAATTTGAAAGACTACGACTGCTAAGAGAAAAATGCATTAAAAGTAAAGGAAATTTAAATCTATGAAAAATTGAAAACTAATTTTGCTAGCAAAAGCAGTATATCCAGATATTTTATACTTCTGAGCAGGGAGAAGTAAGGCTCCTGATCATGGAGTTCAAAGTCCACAGATTTTAGCACCTGTAGATAGCAACATCCAATATACACTAACTTCAGGATGATGTATAAAAAACTGAAACAAAGAAGAAGAAACTCCATTAGATGCTTAACTTATGTTTAGCAAATGAGAACCTTTTTTCCTGATCAAACTAGTTCACTCTTCTTGCATTTGTTTCGATGAACTGGATTCATGCGTTGCTGCAAGTTTGTGTTCTGTCCTTGGCAACGCTTCAGAAGATATAGCCTGATATAAGGATGCTGCAAGGCGCTTGTATAAAGGATATGATGGAACTCCTTCAGAAAGATCTGTCACATACAAGCAGAACAAGAAAATGAATTATCAACCTAATGTAGTGCTAAGTATCCATAATCTGGGGTATACAACACAAATAAAAAAAAGGGCAGCCTGGTGCACTAAAGCTCCCGCTATGTGCGGGGTCCAGAGAAGGTTCGAACCATGAGAATTTTATATTCTTTAAGAAAAGGAGGTTGACAAATTCCCATTTCAGAGAAGGGAGCAACATCCTTAGGGGTAGTTTAGTAGGGAAACAAGTTATCCCGACATTTTAATGATGGGATTATAATATGGGGATTGAAAAATGACGGGATTATTTAATGAATATATTTTTATTGGAAGATGTCGTTCATTTGACTAAAAATGAGATATACGGGTGATAATATAAATATGTTTTATAAGTTGGGATTTTCAATTTTAAACTCGGATAGTTTAAAAGACTTTGGAAAAAAGCCTTGGAAAAGGGCATCTTTGTCATTTTAGTTGTTATCCCGGGATTAATTAATCCCCGGATTATTATTCCACCCTCAATGTGGGATAGAGTAATACCCGGTTGTGGGATTAATTATTCCCGAGATTGCCAATCCCAGATTCAAAAATCAACCAAATGCAAGATAAAATAATCCCGCATTCAATCCCCGGGATTATTATCCCTTGTTCCACATACTAAATGACCCCTTAAGTAATAGCCTTTCTTCCTATACGGAAGCAAAGATCCATATAGACGGCACCAACTATAGTTAGGATTACACTAGTTATTTGCGTTAGGGAAATGAGAGATGAAGAGAACCCCTAAAAAGGCAAATTATTCAATATTGGATGAAAGTTGACTTAACTTGCGAACTTGGGAGACTCAATTTAAAAACGAAGTTAAGTCAACTGCTAAAGTTAAGATACCATTTAATTAGGTTAAAAACTAGAAAAAGAGAGTGAGGAACATTTGCTTTATCTTTACCTCAATTCAGCTGCAAAAGTATCAACCAGGAAATTACTGTAATGGTAACTGGTAAGTATGATGCGCTTGTTTTAATAGGTTCACACAAACAAATAGTGAGAAAACGATGAGACGACATATAGAGCTCAAGAATCCTTAAAACAAGAGTTACCACTGGAACTAGGAAAGGGATTGGAAGGATCGTCTAGTAAGAGGGTGGTGCAGTATTCTTTGGGGAGAGCTATGTCTAATTGTCTATGGAGGAAGAAAGTGTGAACCTCAGCAGCTCTTCTATGCAGTCCTTCAGTAGCAGTGACACTCCTTGTCCTGCTGATGCTGGCTGGTTTTCCATCTTTATGATTGCCTCAATCCCGTGAATTCATATACTCCTTCCATTGAACACACTTTTTTATCATATGACATGAGTTTATTTTAATTTTAAATATTAAATTAAATTAATTTAATTTAGCTTTAAAGTTAAGCCAAATTAACTATCCAACCGATGGAACAAAATGGAACGAGCTTACATACACCAGAATATATAAATAGAATTATATTTAAGGTGAATCTTTTAGAGTTGTTACTTGGCCAAGGCACTTTTGTCTATAAATAAAGGCGCTATTCCATTGTAATTTATCTCAAAAAACAATAAAAATTCCCCCTCTACTTTTTTCTTCAATAATCTTCTTTTATTATTATTATTATTATTATTATTATTATTATTATTATTTTATAACACGTTATGAGCACGAAACTCTAACCAATAGCTTTGGGATTGAGCATAATGATTGCCAATTGTTCCATGAACTTACTTTATGATTAAATTCTGAATTTAAGGTAAATATTTTACCGTATTTTTCTCTTTTAATCTATAATTTAATTTTAAATACAAGCAAAGATAATAAATTTTGATTATAACTCTAATTGAGTTAGTAAGAAATTATAACCACTTGAAGTGATAAAATTTTTATGTCTTGTCATGATCAAAGTCATGTATGATCGTGAGCACAAGAAGTGAAAACTCATCCCATTGAATTTGCTTCATTCACATTCCTTTAAGAGAATGTGGTAGCAATATGTAATAAATCTGAAAGAAAATAAAATTATTACCCTGAAGGTATCAATGGATGTGGACATGGCAATAGACGAAATTATAATCGTCATCATTGTGGTAATGAGAACAATAAGTATTCTCAAAATAATCCGTCACTATGTGAAAGTAATATTTGTTATTGATTTGACATGAGATTTTGTAAAACACATATAGATGATTATGGTCCATTCATTATGTGAATGTGACAATATGTGATTTATAAATACATATTCATTTTTGGAAGAATATGAGCGTGCTAGTGGTATATACTACAGTCACCTCTAGAACGAGGTTTGAGAGGAAATAAGAAAATAATGTCATTATTATGTCATAAATGGTCATTGGTCACGTACTTATTGTACGCCAAAATATTTTGGCATTGTAATTATTAAAAGACAACGGTAATGTAAAAAACAGATCTTGCATATAATTTTGACCATAACCATAATGGTATAACTTTCTCTTTAAAAGAGATATTCACCATATGGATGTTGATAAATATGTGATAGTACAGAATTAATTGAGAGCTCTGGAAGAGTTAATTATTACTATTTTGGAGGAACAAAATTGATTATCAATAAGGCATTATGTTGTAGTAAGTCTCAAAGAAACTTATTAAGTTTCTAAAGTATTTGTGAAATCAGTTGGTTATATTGAGACTATAAATAATCAGAAAATTTAATATTTTTATATTACTACAATTTGTAGCGGGATAATATGTATGTACAAAATTACCGGCTTTATTCTCCAATTTGTACTACATAAATAAATGAATGTCACAATAAAGTAGAAGTTTATTAATTTAAAAACTCATATCATAATAAACTTGGAGTTTATTGATAATTGCACACGTCATGGTGTGAACCTGAACTTTATCAATATTGATAATTTATCCAGTTGGCAAAATTAATTTAGTCATGTTAATTTAAGCATGATGTGCAAAAATAAAAGAGAATTCACAGGGGTAAATATTAAAGAACTAGAAAGTTTTTTACGAATTCTCTTACATTACCTGTTCTTATTAATTAATAGACCAACTAAAATTGGGATTGAATATCATGAATGATGGAAATATCAAAAGTGAATATGAGCTCATTCACCTACCATGTATACCCCATAAGATGCATCTATGAGATGGTTATACGTGCGATTATTATTAACCCGCAACCTGGCCGGTGTTTGCGAGGTAACTTGCTCAATAATTTAATTTCGAGCATAATTTTCAGATTTTCTATTCAAGACAGTTTTATCTTGATAAGTTGGTTTACATCATAGTTAGTTTAGCAAAATAATTATTGAGTGTCTCCGCTTAATAGTTAAACTATTGCTTATGAGAATAAAGTTATGTATATCAGTTTGATATACGTTATGTACGAAAGTATAGTACATTCTCCCCTCACTAATGGTTCATGGTCAGGAACCAAATAATTTCATCTTATTATTATTAATGTGCGGTGTATATTGTGATTACCATCATAACATACAAAGGTAGAGTTCCAAAGTTGAGGAAGCAAGTTAGTTTTTCTAACATGAGGGGGAAATATGATAAACAATTGAGAAAAGTTACGTGGAACGAATTATCATTTGTACATCTAGATCCTCGAATAAAATAATATGAACTTGAAGTTCATAAAAATATAATTCATTTGCAATATATTTCAAAGCATGCCAGACGCATTTGCTAACCCAAAGAAAGTAACTATATTCTCACTGTAAATGTTCATATTAGAATAAGTCCTAGAAGGACAAGGTCTATGCTACTCTTAAAGCGTATAGACAAATCAGTTTCAAATAAAATTCTTGATAAAGAAGATGAGCAAATGATCTAAATGATCATAGTAAGGAGGAAAGTGATCTAGAAGATCACATGACATAACACTTCATAAAATTCCAAGAGAGATTCAGGTACTTGAAAATATGAATGAAGAGATCTCTATCTTATGTCTTTATGAAAAAATAATGGAACCGATATTAAATGTTCGTCGACTACATTTATGATAACGATAAATATTTATGAGGATCTTAAGTCTGGAGAAACAATTCAAGTAGAATTGGTTTCATATGAAAGACATGTAGTTTTAGACCTGTAGCTCAAACACTTGAAAGTATAAAGTCATTGGTATGTGCTATCAGTTTTTGATATCTTATTTTTCTAGTATGACATGAAAACTTGATATACATCTAATTAAAGTCTATTATATGACAATCATTAAAGGATTTAAATCGCTTAAAGCATATACAATTATTGGTCCCATATTACCACATCCTAAGTGCAATTTGTGCACATAAGTATCTTGCTATAACTATAAGCATGATAATGTGATAGCAGGAATACCTATATGGAGATACTGAAAAGGTTATTCCATGACATTATATGAAGATATTACATATACACAAGAATGATTATTTCAAGTTGCAACATATTTCTTCAAGTGATAATATGGTTGATTCAATCACCAAATCTCTACCAATATCAACCTTCAAGAAGCTAATGCATAAGATTGGAATGTGAAGGCTCAAGGATGTGAATTGATACTCTCATCAGGGGGAGTTAATATACGTTGTACTCTTTTTCCCTTACAATATTTTGTTCCACTGGGTTTTCCTTGCAAAACTTTAAGGAGACAATCAAAAGGCGTATTTTTATATATGTGTACTTTTTTTCCTTCACTAGAATTTTTTTTCACTAGGTTTTATTTTAGTTAAGGTTTTAACAAGGCACATTATTTGTTAAATAGACATTAAGGGTGTCACGACCCGGATTTTCCACACTCGGAAGTCGTGATGGCGCCTATTCTCAGAAGCTAGGCAAGCCACGAAATATAGAAATTCCAACTCTTTTATTTTAATCCTTTTTAACAACTTGAATTAACAGGTAATTAATATTTTAAAATTAACGATAAACAGAAATAAGCGGAAGACTTAAATAGCTAAAAATAACTAAGTCACACCAATGTACTCCTCTACCCGAAAGCTGGTGTCATAATATTCAGGGACGGACTAAGATTACTATAACAAATGTCTGAAAGAAATACAATCTGTCTCGAAATCTGATGAAAACAGAGTACATAATGAAATAGAAGAGAACGCCGGGACTTCGGACGCCTGCAGGACTACCTCGACATCTCTGACTGGACTGAAGGTTGGCTCCCCAAGTGCTAATGTCCAAATGTTGCTTTAGTATCTGCACATAGTGCAGAGTGTAGCATCAGCACAACCGACCCCATGTGCTGGTAAGTGCCTGGCCTAACCCCGGCGAGGTAGTGACGAGGCTAAGACCAGACTCGAGATAAACATGTGCAGTTATATAATATATACGGCGGAAATAACAGGAATAAACAATTTAAATGGGATGGGGTACATACTACGGGGAAAATGTCCAATCCAACAAGAACTTAAGAGAAATATGAGAGAACAACTCAGAATCTACAACAAAACAACAATAATACTGTTGCGGCGCGCAACCTGATCCCTTGTCATTTAACATTTGTTGCGGCGTACAACCCGATCCAATATAACGTTTATTGCGACGTGCAACCCGATCCAATATAACGTTGTTGCGGCGTGCAATCCGATCCAATATAACGTTGTTTCGGCGTGCAACCCGATCCATACTTAGTATTGTTGCAACGTGCAACCCGATCCATATTTAGTATTGTTGCGGCGTGCAACCGATCCATATATAGTATTATTGCAGCGTGCAACCCGATCCATATATTTATATACCTTTAGCAACAACCATACCAAGTGTCCCGGCAAGGGATCAACAATAAACTACACTATCCGGTAAGGGATTCGACAGTAAAAGAAAATACGTCCCGGCAAGGAAGAATCAGCTATAACCAATCTTAACTCAACTTCTACTCATCTCAGTTAACAGCAATACTCAATCATAAGTAATTTCCACGAAAACAAACTTAATCCTTGCTCAATATCGAGAATCATCAATTAAAGCATCAGTAATATTATTTAAGTACACAACAAATTTTAATTCAAGACTCACAGTCATGCTTGTAGACGTGTGATTTTTGACCCTCCCCAAGATTTTTCATATTTTTAGCGTAAAATATTTAATTTAGGCCTAATATAACTATTTCAGCTATTTTTGACCCTTTTACTCTATTTCATCACAAAATGAAAAATTACAAAAAAAAAGAAAGAAGAAAGATACATAAATTTTAGTTTATGTATTTCTCATAAATTTAAAAATACAAAAATAGTACTTTATTTCTTATCTTTATATAATTTTGAAAATTACAAAAAAATAGTTTCACTAATGTTTTGTAGTCATTTTAATCTTGAAAAAAAAAATAGTTTTATTTTAATTGTCAGTCTTATGTTGATAGTTATTTTGCTTTCGTAGGATTAATTAAATAAGATCGTATTTCTATTCTCGGTTGCGGGAAAAGAATAACATTTTGGTTCAAACGACCCATTTTTAGGTCCAAAATTCGGACCTAGCCCATAACAATCCAAACCCACAACACCTTACACATAACACAAGACCATGTGGGAAACACAATTTCGGGAGGGGGACACAGACACACAATTTGAGGAGGATACACGGACAGAACTCTCATTTTTGGGCAAGATTTAAGGATGGAGACTTTTCTCTTTCTTCTTTATAAAGAAAGCAGAACACATTTTTTACGAGGAGAGGACTTCACACTACTGTTGATCATTTTCCTAAAAAAAAGAAACCAGAGACCCCTCCCTACTGACCAAACGTCGCTGCCTCACATCACCCAAACAGTCCACGGCGACTGTTACGTCCAAACCTCCTCCACGCACAGCAAACTCCTCCAACGAACCAGTCAACAACGCCAGATAACTGTTGGGATATATACTATTAACCATGAGTTTGGTTTAGATATAGTATTTATTATGAAACAATTATTTATTCAGTTTTAA